>CAFUXE010000892.1:147519-183601 GCA_903364295.1 Serranus cabrilla | reverse complement strand
CACACTGCTGCAGTCAGCTGGACACACACAGGGAAGGTCATTCTGTTTGCACCTTTCATTGCTTGTATCAAGTCAGCATGTAGATGTGCAGCAAGGGTCAATCTATAGACCATTAACTTCTCTGATGTGCGCTTCAAATTAAACCTGACATGGCCTTCAAAGTTGTCGATTGTGTGCACCTGGTGTTGCATCTCCTTGCAGTATAATTGTGAAGCGAATTCTCACAGGTCCATCATCAATCCATAATATCTACGTGTTTACTTTCACGTCCTTGGTGAACTCCAATCACGAAGACTGCTGGGGTGATGAAGCATTATCTGTCTACCACAAGCAGTGACCTTGAAACTAGTTGTAGAGGTTCAGGTTCAGACACACACACAGTGTACATGGGGTGAAGCAGGAACACACCCACTGTTACCCACAGTGAGAGTGCAAATGAATCACAGTCTCCTCTCTCCGTGCCATCTCACTCCTGCAGTGCTTTGCCTTAAGTAGGCCTGAAAAAAAAAAGGATTACTCTGCGGCATTGATGCACCCACAGAAGGGAGCAGCGTTTAAACAGGAGGTCAGGTTACTGAAATATTGATCTTTATTGTGTTTAATATTCATGATAACTGCCTTTCTTAATATAACTGTAATAGCTGCTATTAAACATACTATTTAGTTAAAGTTTGGTGGGATAAATAGATGCATTGTGTGTTGATCTGCAAGATTTTGAAGCCATGGAAGTTAGTGCATAATAGTTTACGGTCTCATATTAAATGTTAAGTGGTCATTGCAGCCCTGATATGAGCACCATACTGCAAGCCACCTCTCGTTCTCCTTAAATGACCCTTTAATAGGGGTGCAGTGAGGCTACAGGCTAATTCAAAAGTCAATGTAACTGTGACTTCACACTTCAGCACCACGGACAGAGATCAAGCACTAAGCTGCACACAAAAAGTTTCTGTGTGATTTAAAAAACTAATTCATTTCTAAAAACTTGCTCATTAATTTACCTTTAAACCATTCCTCCGCGTGCGTTGAGCTCTTGGATGCGTGACCGTCCAGCTGCGCGCGGATCTCTCGCAGTGCGCCGGTGACGTCCGCCTTGAGCGAGTCCCGCAGGTCGAAGCTCACCTGGGCGCCGTGAATCTGCTCGAGGAGCTCCGCCACTTCTTCCTCGTGGTTCTTCTTCAGGAAAACGGCCTCCTCCTCCAGGGCACGGAGCTTCTTGTCCAGCTCGATCCGAGCCAGGCGGCACTCCTCCACATACTTCTTCATGGTGCGCGCGGCAGCATCCAACTCTTCCCGGTTCCGCGCCTCATCCTCCAGCCTCACCCGCAGCTGCTGAATGTCCTCTTCCAGGTGCTCGTGCTCCAGAGCGGCGCGGGCCTTCTCCCCGGTCAGCTGCTGCAGGAGACCCCTCAGGTCGCCCAGCTCTCGCTCGTAGTGCTCCCCAACCGTGGCGCGCCCGGCCTGGCTCTGCCGCAGAGCTGCTGCTTCCGCCTCCAAGTTGCGGTTGTGCATCTCCAGGTTGCGCACCTTGTCGATGTAGCCGGCGAACCGGTCGTTGAGGGTCTGCAGGATCTCTTTCTCATTCCTCCGCGTCATGTCGCAGCTGAAGGTCTCCAGGCTGTCCGCGGAGGACGGCTGGCTGTAGGTGAGGCGGCGGCGCTGGGAGTGAAAGCCGCTGGAAGACACGGAGGCAGGCCGAGCCTTGCGGTACGAGGTCGGGCCGAAGAGGTGGTGCTCTACCGTGAAACTCATGATGGCTGAGTCGGAGGAGAAGTGACTGCAGCAGGAGGGGGAGCGCTGGGTTTATATAGGAGGGAGGGAAAACTCACTAGTCAGCAGCAGGACACACTATATTTAAAGAGATATCTGGTCTTCACAAAACAACTGCCTGCGCAGGAACATATTCCCCCTCATCAGTATAGCAGCTTGTAGATGAGTTGTATTTTTACACAGGGCGTTAATGAGGAGCAAGTGATCACTTCAGAAACTCTAAAGAATATTATTTTTTATAGCTTTAGATGTTTTTCAAGCATTACATTTCATTCCTTTCTTCAGGTAGTTTGTGCATAATTATATAGTCAGTGTGATAATGATTAGGACATGATGAGTAATTTTATGTCAATTTATAACTGACATTTCATAAGCAGCCCTGATGAATTTTGCAAGGCTTTACACATTTAAAGGCATTTACATATTTGGTGTATGGTGTGTGTAAAGTGTGTGTGGACTGATTGTTTAGGTGTGCAGTGTGTTCTGCTGATGCTCCCTGTAGCTGTACTGCTGCAGTGTGAGTTTGCAGATCCACGCTAACCTCCTGGGACTCAACTGCTGGGCCATTGACATACTCTCTCTCCCCTCTTTTACTACTCACACACACACACATGGTTTGCTTCTCCCCTTATACTTCTAACGTTGCCTTTATCTCATATTTTCTGCTTCTTTTTGTTGTCAAAAAGTACGTCCCCTTCATATAAATGCTCATGTGTTTGCAGGCCAAACATTACATGGCAGGCAGGTGCTTAAACGGCAGCATTACAGTGCATACACATGAGGATATGCAGAGCGCTCACACAAACCCAAATCGAGCTGCCGCTGCTGATCTAAAGGGATGTCTGCTCTGAGAGGAGGACCACTTCTGAGGAGCCTGACAGCAGCTATTGATTGCTCAAACTCAGGGTGAGTGAGTTTACACTGCATGCCTTAAAGGAGAAGACAGAACTGTGCCTTTCCCTTGAGGTGTATGTTGAAGAATAGACGGTTCAGCACACAGTAATTTCTCTGTATCAGCCATTCTTCATCCCTGTGTACACGTATGTTGTCAGCGCAATGACACCCAGGGGACGGTGTGTGTGGCACCCAAGGCCCTCAGCCTGTCCTCCAGCAAATGAATGTGTTTTAGGTCCTTATAAACCCCCACTTCTTTTCTGAATAGAGTCACATTGTGTTTTGCACAACATCTCAAGCTCGTGGGCCCGAGGCACGCACAGGACAGAAATAACATGCATCACATCCCCTCCCTCCACTAGCTTCATGTTTAATAAATGAGGATAATGGAGTAGAGATGGCAGAATTCTGTTGCTATTGTGCTCAATATAGCTCATGTTCATGGAGCTCATACCTTGCCATTTGAACCAAATGTGAGCAACATCATTTCCCAGTCTTTGTTAGGATACGCCTGCTGGAGAAATATTACAAATATGGATATATTTTGGGTTTTATCATGATGATCTGTGACTAATAAGAACAGCGTTGGGAAGCAGTTAACAAACAGAACAGGCAGGTTTCAGCTGTTTTTCAAATGGAAGAAAATTTTGCATTTTAATGCCACCATGGGACATGGACAACCTTTTTAATCAGAGTTTGAAGTCTTGCCATATGAATGACATTGGCAGAGGGAATGCAGAAAAAGAGGTGTGAGGCTCCTGCCATGTAATGACCTTGTCCTTGAAAGGATGGATGGAAACAAGGGTGACAGAAAGAGATGGAAAACAGCAGGATCGATGCAGAGGAAAATATCACAAAAAGAGTGAAACCCATCCTCTAGAGGAGAAAGGGATGAAGGGAATTGTAATGAAAGAAATTTTTGTGTATGTTTGTGTGTGAATACTGATGCAGCTGCGAGCGTGAAAGTATATTGTGGAGCAGAGGATGTCAGGAGTTTCCCTTGTTTTTCCATGGTGGTATATTTAGAGCTTTCTGTGATTTGAGACAATGACAGAAAGGAGGAGCTGGGAGGTTGTGATTAAGGCAGACAATGGAGGTTGCAGGCAACAAGATGATGCACTGATGGAGGGATGACAGGGGGATGAGAGGAGAGGAGAGCAACTGTGTGAGGAGAAAAGGGAGTCACCTTGGGAGGGACAACTAGAAAAATGGCTGTCCTGGCAGTCTCAAGGATGACTCAGCTGCAATACAATTACGACTTTGGCTTGTGTTCCGCTGCTTTAGACCTGTGTGAATAGTGCGCTGAATACATTAAGGTTGTGCAGTGAGTGTGTCTGTATGTTTATTTGGAGGTTATAAAGCTAATGATCAAACACAAACAGCAGAAGCAATGCACAGTTTGATGGCTGTAAAAAAAAAAAAAAAAATCCTGAAATTGAAGTTTCCAGAACAAGTGAACTTGGCTTTGTCACAGCACCACCTGCTGGACAGTCAGCAGACTGCAGGTGTCATTTCCATGTGTGTCCACAGGGGGCAGCACCGCCCTGCGGCAACACTAAAAACTCCAATGTTTACTTCCGGTGTTAGCTCCCCTCCGGGAAACGAGGGAAAGTTCAAACAAAACATCACTAACTTTTTCATGAAAACAGCGATTTTAATTCTAATATAATGTATCAACCACTTTCTTTATTAGATAGATGGATCCAGGAAAATAACGAGTTGGTTAACAAATGTAAGGTAGGAGTTAGCAGTTTAATATCTCCCCTTTAAGATGTTAACGTTTACAGTTAGCCTCTACGACATTATATGACAGGCTATACTATAACGCTTAGTTATTAAATAAATCTTTTTATGCTTGATAACATATTCAGAGAGTATTACATTCAGTGTAAAATCTTTTCTAATTATGTATTCTTCTGGTATCTAATTACACTGACGATTACAATCTTTGTTGTGAAATTTGCATTATCAGAGTAAATATTTTACTTTCCACTTCACTACATTTATTTGATAACTGTAGTTACATTACAGGTTTATTATTATACGTTCAGCCATCTAGCAGTATGCATAAAAAATGAACACCTTTACCAGCAGCAACACAGAACTTATGAACACATCAATGATTAATTAGAATCTAATAATATAACATGTATTATTCTAAAATGGGCCATTCGGCATTATGAGTACTTTTACTTTCAGTACTTTAAGTATACTTGGATGACGTATACATCTACACATCTGTGTCTACATCCTCTAATGAAATCTATATCTATACATCTTTAAAACTGATCATATTTTGCGTGCATAAAATCTTTTTCTAATAAATGTTGTGGACAAAATAATACCCTGAGTGTTCTCTTAAATTATAGTGTATTTCTAATGTGAAGTAACATGTAATTTTTCAGCAGAAAGAAGGAGGAGGAGATGGTTTGAGTGGAGACCAGAGCCAGACACATCTGAGGTGGTGCTCCTCTGAATTTCACAAACTTTTACAGAAAATCCAAGGTACGTCATCTCCTCCATAATAATCACATTCATTCAGACCTAAGTTGTTATGACGGAGCACTCAGCTGTGACATTTATGCGTCTTCTATCTCCCTCCTTTCTTTCCCCATGTCCCTCTCCTGCAGGTATCCCTCCTCTTGCAGATCACTCACGATTGGAGCTGACAGTGGTGTACAATGCCTGTGTGTGCTCCGCTGCTCTCTCTCAGTTCTCAGAAACTCAGCTGGTCCTCACACAAGCTGCAGAGAGAGGTAGCCCTCGGCTGTGAAATGATGACAAAATTATTAATGTAGATGATACAGGAACCTGTGACATACAGTTGGTAAGTTAAATGTTTTCTTAACTGCTCTTGTTCTCTACAGTTCTACAGATGACAGGAGTTGACCCTGTTGCTTCAGATCCTCCTGTGTTTTGGAGAACAGTTCTCAAATCAGTGGGGGATACAGCTTTCAACCCCTGTGTTCTGTACCTCCTCTGTTTGCAGTGGACAATATGGCTGTCCACCTGCCAGCTGAAAACTATACAGGAATTTCAGGTAAGATTTGGTTTTCAGCTACATTCCCTTTTCACTTATTTGGTGAAGTTAAAGGAACTCTTCTGAATCTCCCCATTCAGTTCAGGTTGTTGTGAGGTGGTTGTTATTTAGCCTCTGGTCTGGACTAAACCACTAGACTTAGTCCTCCTAAAACAAAAGGTTCCAGTGAACTCCACCATGTCTTGTTTGTGATGTAACTAGTGAGAAGGCTTTGGGAAGTGGTCATATGATCCCCTTTCTGGTGTCCAGGCCATGTTTTCTCCCTCCTCTTCATCTCATGGCCCCTTTTTGTCATTTATGAGACAAGTGCTATACTCCGACCACACAAAGGAAATTAATATGTTGTGTTTTCTGAAAAAATATACTTTAAACTTTAATTTGAACAATTCAACTGCAACTTCCCCCTAATATCTCTTTATATATATAAATGTTGTTGTCTCTATCAGCAGCATGTATATTAGCCGGCGTGCTCCAGTCTCCAGTCACCAACTGTGTGGGATTCTGTGAAACTATACGGTATGTTTTCCTGTGATGCAGGATGAGCTGTCCTCTGTGTCTGAGAGACTCTCCTCTGGAGTTTGGGGCGACAGGAGGAGCGAGGCGAGGGGAGAGTCCTCTGACATTCTGCTACTGGTGATAGAACCAAGAAGGCTTACAGAATTACTGCAAATCTGCACTTCAATTGTCCAAGGTGAGCAACATGTTTTGCATTAATGCATATTGAAGGATGGGTTTCAGATGAAAGTGAATCGTGCTATGAAGTCCGAGTAAAACAGAATATTTGAGCAGTGTACAGTTTAAAAATCCTTTGCAAATTAGACATCGAACACATTGTTTCGGAAATGAAAACCCACTGATTTTTTTGCTGATTGCTTTGCCCACTGATATCCAAACACACCATTGTCCCATCTCTCTCTCTCTCTCTCTCTCTCTCTCTCTCTCACTCTCTCTCTCTGTATTTGTTCTGCTAGATACTATGACACAGAAACTATACATTGTGGTGTTATATGACAGGTGTGTTTTACAGAAACAGAAAAGTCCTCAAAAATTCTGCTATAAAAATACCCATATACCGCTTTTTTGACATACATTTGGCCTTTAAAAAGATACATTAAGGGCCACACGGTGGTATAGTGGTTAGAACTCTTGCCTCACAGCAAGAGGGTTGCGGGTTCGATCCCCGCCTGTGGCCCTTCTGTGTGGAGTTTGCATGTTCTCCCCGTGTGTGCCTGGGTTCACTCCGGCTTCCTCCCACAGTCCAAAAACATGCAGCTCAGGTGACTCTAAATTGTCCGTAGCAGTGAATGGGAGTGTGAATGGTTGTCTGTCTCTATGTGTCAGCCCTGCGACAGACTGGCGTCCTGTCCAGGGTGTACCCCGCCTATGCCCAATGCAGCTGGGATCGGCTCCAGCCCCCCTGTGACGACCCGGATAAGCGGTATAGAAGATGAATGAATGAATGAAAAGATACATTAATAATTGACACGGGCACAAGATTAAAAATGGGAAATGTATTTTCATTTACCTGGGTCTTTAGGCATAGAGTTATTGTCTGTATTTCTGCTCTGTGGTTTCTAAATCCATGTCTCACTTTGGTATGATCTATTCACTTATTTGCACAGGTGCATGAGGCAGACAAAGTCAGCAGTAGTAATACAGAAAAGTATTATTCTACTCCTTGTATTTGTAGCGTTGAGTAAATAATCCGATGTTTTGCCGCCCTTGTGTGTCTCATTAAGGTGCGGAGACACTGAGCGATGGCCGGAGCTCAGAAGCTCTGTCTGGTCTGCAGACAGCATCCTCCCTGCCTGCTCCCAGAGCCCTGATAGCATACACACACCTCCTCTCTGGCTCTTGCCTCGCCCATATGGTAAACATGCAGACAGAGTCTACATAAACAGAACAGAAACAGAAAATCAGCATGAATTCATTGACATAACAGGTTTGTGCATTGGCATGCAGTGAGTGTGTGTGTTTGCATTTGTCTTCAGAGCCGCCCTCAGATGGCAATGCAGTGTTACAGGAAGGCGCTGGAGACGGACTCCCGGTGTGTGTGTGCTCTGTACCAGAGCATGCTCATCTACAGACAGCTTGGCAACACACAGGCTGAGATACAAGCCCTCCGCTTGCTGCACTCAGTAAGTAGCACAAGTAATCAGCACATACAGGGAGAAACTGTCAGGTAAAATGTGTGTAAATGTCTTTTGGATGTTGATAAATTGTCTATAAGAATCTCTCCCATTGTTGTAGTAGAACAGCCCTCAGAGAGTGAGCCAAACTGTTTATTTGGGACACTGACACATATTCATGTCACTGTAGGCCTGTGTACTGAAACATGAAGCCTCTGTTGTCCCACAGACATTGATGTTGCCCTCTGCCACAGAGCTTGCTCTGGCTGGTACTCCTCTCCTCTCCCCTTCCTTACTGCTGCGCAGCCAATCACTGAGCAGCCTGCTCTCAGTTCCCTCTGCCCTCTCTGTCCTTCACAATCTGGCCCTGAAGTGTGTGCTGCACGAGAGGTGAGAGGACCAACACTGTCTTTTCCTGAAAATATAAATGGAAATGAGAGTAGAAGACTAATAGTGGCTGTTAAATGGGTGCTATTTCTGCAGGGTGTCAGAGGGTGTGGAGTGTTATTTGGACCTGCTGGCTGCTCTTCACTCAGAAGATCAACATGGAGTAAGACTGAAAACACACACAAGGGCTGGGCGATGGATCAAAGCTTATCTTCAGTTAAGATTTTAGCTTCCTATGATTGTGAAAACAAGATAAATCTGTTATTGTGTTGCATACTATTTTACAGTAATGCTCTCGGTTTGTCTTGAGTTATAAATACAGCACACACACCTTTACTTTACTGATTGAAATATGTTGAATATAGTTTACCAAAATGTTGAAGACACTTTTGAGCTAATGTTTGAGCTATTATTTCAGCCTAATTTCTTTTAATATATTATATAGTTAATATTACATGTAGTAGTTTTCAGTTGGTTGTGGAAGTGAACTAACTTTACAGCATAGTTGATCTCTATTTTGATCTAATATATTGTATTTATTATTTTTATACAATTTATTTAAATATGTTAAATGTTAGATATTATTTACCTTTTTTAACATCTATTTTTTATTAGATTATTTTATTGAATTCTATTTAAAAATTGAAGGATATCCACTGTTAAAAAGACTCTTGGGCTTGCTCTTGCTTTGGGCTGTTTTGTGAGGAAGTCATAATATAATTCCCCCAGGGACGAATTCTTTATTAACACATTCATTTGCTGTTGTGTATCTCTGTCTCAGGTGCATGCTGAGGGCCCTTCCCTCCCCAGGTTACCCGAGCTTTACCTGCAGGCCGGCGCTGCCTTGCTCATGGCACAACGGCCCGCTGACTGCATGGCGTTGTGCGATGAAGTCATCACTACGACACTGGAGCTGCTGCCAGGGAAGGTGGTGTTGGAAGAGCCAGAGGAGAAGTGTGAGGCCGAGGCCAGGGGTCCGTGTGCAGAGGGTGAAGACAGGGTGGGGATGCTGCTCTGGGCCGGAGCTGCCTACCTCCTCCAGGGTCACTGCCACACACACCTGAAGGACTGGAAACAAGCCGTGACTCACTACACAAGGTCTGTGAGATGAAATTGGCTTTATTTCTGTTATCAGTTTCTGGGATTATCAACAAACACATGAGTTTGTTCTCTGATTTACAGGTGTTTGAACCTGCTGGTGAGAGTGCGCTTTAAAAAAAGAGGTGAGTACTTTTATGACTTCTTTTTTTTTTAAAGGAAATTGCTATTTTAAGACACCCTACAGCTACATTTGATTCTGTTGATTGTTCCATTTTAGGTTTCCAACCACAGATTCCCAGTGCAGATATGGTTGGTGCACAGGGAACAGATCTGTGTATTCTGCAGAGGCTGAAAGGGCTTTCACTGGCGGGTCGGGGCATCAGCTTCACTCAGACTGGCCAACTGAGAGAAGCACTGAGGGACCTACAGCTCAGCATGCAGGCATTCCCAGGTATACACACTACAGCTGTAACTCAATGATACGTACAGCAGAGCTTGAAGCTATTTCTGACACTGGATGGATGTCAATGTACTAGGGCAGTGGTTAGTTAAGGTCAGTATTATGCACTTGACAGTAAAGCAAAAGGTTCAGAACAGAATGATTTTTCCACATATTATCTCTGTTCTTTCATGAACAGCAGATGGGTAATACATTAAACTTTAATTATGATCTTCACATCTTATCTTAAAGGTTTTTGAACGCAGCACAGACAGTCCTGCACGTATATATGTATGCGCCGAGAACCGATCAATTTGACATAAATGTACCATAAGACTGTTGGGAATCTGTACTTGTTAGAACATGTTGTAACACTCTATGTGCTGTCACAGAGTGTGCATGTGCAGGGATGTGGTGTGGTGAGGTGCTGTGGAGGCTCGACAGGAGACGGGAGGCAGCAGCATGTTGGGAAAAGACCTGGAGCTTCACCCCACAATCCTCAGTAGAGTAAGACAGTCATTCTTATACTGAATGTGCAGTATGCCATATGGTTTGTGTACAATGTGATTGTGCTAAGTGTTTGTGTAAAGTGGGGTTTACTTTAGGATCATCTAACAAGAAAAAACTCAGAAAACTGTTGATTTGCCTCGCAGAGCACATTTATCGTATAATTTATCTTACTCTCCTCCTAATTTTTTTTATGCATGCTGTGTTGCAGGAGTCTATCTGTGTACTTACAGGAACCCCAGTCTGGCCCTCTGTTGGACACCACTGAGCTGCGCCGCCGAATACAGGAACTCCAGAGACAAAAGAAGAATACCCTATCACTTACTCCATAGGATCAACTTTCTTTGGCCTGTGAACTGAAACCCAATTACACAACAATAATTTATCTACCAGGACAGTAAAATAAAGTATCTTGAAAGGACTTGCAGTGTCTGAAACTGAGAACAAGGTGTGGGTGGTAAACCTGGCAGGTTGTTTATGCATGAAATAAAGATTACTTGATGCACTGTAGTTTTGTCACTGAGAGACTTAACTGGCTTGTAGTAGATTAAATGTGTGTTTTGACTAAGCAAGAATAATCAAGAGTGCTGCTGTAATCATTTGTTTTTTAGAGATATATCACAATACATACTACTTCAGAATATACACATCATAAACATAGACTGTATATAAATGATGTTGCTGCTTTAAAATGCCTATTTATACCGATCTCTGTATGGATTTATATATTGCCTCTACAAATAAAATAACAATGTTCTTTATACGCATGCTGTTTTTAGTAAAAGACCAATTCTGTTTTCGCGATCTTAAGTAACAACGCGGTGCAAATTAATTGGATGACAGAAGTTTGGTGACAGGCTGAAATGTCCAATCCGAGAATAGTTGTTGAAAATGGGAACAGCCCACTCATGTGTAACTGGCCAAATTTCCACAATATTCTAGAAGACGTCAGACTCCGGCTTCTCTCATTGGTTGCGGAATCTGATGGACAGCCTGTAGCCAATCAGAATGCCGGATGCGTCCAGCTCATGGTATAATTGTACAGAGGAGCACGGAAACCGCTGCTCTTTCGTGTGAAATCACAGAGAACGTTGAGTAACGAGAACCGGTTAAGCCTCTTAAACATTTAGCTAGAATTTCTTTATTTATTAATCGTAATCCAGGTGGACGACCATGGCCTCGGGAGGGGAGTAAGTACAAATGTCTATCAGTCAAATGTTGTTTTCAGAACAATGGTTAAATGCCTTTTCAATGACCAACGTCAGCTCGGAATACGTTAGTTTCATGAAGTTAGCTCGATTGCTAATACATTACCGAGTTTGCTAGCAGGAGAGCTAATGGGGTCAGTTACTTCAGCCTCCGCACTTTTGTCCGTTGGTTGAATAACGTAACATTGCAAATCCGCCAGCTGTTGGGTCTTATTATGACGGATTGACGACAGTTCTCATCCACACGGTTGTCGTTGGTCAGTTAACCGTATTAAATTAGCCAGCTGTGTGACAGCCACTTGACAAAGCGCAGTCATCGCTGTCGTGTTTGAATGCTAACGCTAGCTTAGCAACAGTGTCAAGGCCAAAGCCATCAACCATCACAATTGGCCTATCTGCCGGTTAATAGCCTGTCTTCAGAATCGGGTTCACATACTAAACAATACAAATGGCGTTATGAATCTAATGAGCAAATGACATGGGCTAGGGCAAGGCTAACGGTGTCACGAAAGACATCGCCAGCGTTATTGCTAGTCATCCCGATGTAGTGCACCAAAGCTAGCATGCTAACAGGGTTAGGCTATTCATTCTAAATGTTAGACAATACTTGAGCTCTATTTCACGGTTAGCTTAACGGTCGTGAAATAACGTATTTCATCATCTATGTAACTCACGCTTACACCGGCAGCTAATGTACTTTAAAGTAAAGATATAGTTGTGACGTTTATCTTTCAGCGGAGGAACCTAGCTAGCTAACAAAGTTTTTTTTCCAATTCTTTTGCTGTGTCATCTGGGCTCGCTTGCTCGCCAGTCAGTTAGCCACAGGGCTAGCATTAGCATGCTAACAACATGAAAGAGAAACTAGAAAAATGGACCTAGACTTTTCTGGAAACCTGTGGCCGTTTGACCCTAAATGCTAACTATTGTTGCTTGTTACCTTTTGACGGTATTTTCAACGTACGTATTATAGCACGTATTATTTAATCACGGTAGCTAATTAGCTTCTTGTGTGAACGACCTGTTTACACTTGTCATTACAGCAATACACAAGTATTTGTTCTCAGAGTTACAGTTATTAATGAACAATGTCGTATTAAAACAATAGAATATTTAGTTACCAAAATTGACGAAAACCACGTAATTTATAATTGAAGTTGATTTGCAATTTCTATTGATAGATGTGCTCATAAAAAGTACAGTTTCAATACAGTAAGAATTAATTTGCAACTACCAATGCATACATAAACGATCAATTGTAAAAATGATCATGCCTTAGTACTGAGTGTGTCTGATCTCTCCTTAGACACTGCTTGAGCTTGATCTTAGGTTTTTATGTACCAGTAATGATTGATTTAGGCCTCTGTGGGTATGGAGTTTACCACATCGACCCCCTGAGAACAGAGATCTGTCCTGCTTGGGATGTTTGACCCAAAGGTGTTTTCCATTTCCCCATACATACCAGAGAAACTAAACCATTACCTCTGAGAAATTTCACAAAGCACCTTAGGGGCCTGCTTTGCTTAGGCAAATTTAGTTATCAAACATGTCATCCAATGTTATGGAACTGTTAGACATTGATGATTTCCTGTACATTTTTTTTAATTACACACTTTCTTGTATGACCTGCAGGAGACCTTGAAGGTACACCATAAGACATAGTTTGTTTGACCTACAACTTGTTCCATCTGTTTCTATTCATAGATCCAAAAATGATGATCTAGCCACTGCAATTCTGAAACAGAAGAACAGACCCAACAGACTGATTGTTGATGAATCCATCAATGAAGACAACAGTGTGGTCTCTCTCTCTCAGGTAGATGCTCAGAAGTATTTATGCATACAAATACATTAGCCATATCAATATATTTAAACCATGTGATATAATATTTCAGTTCCAATCTCTTATCGTAAATTAATAACACTGAGATGCACAAAATAACTTAACTAAATGTTTCTTAAGACCAAGATGGACGAGCTGCAGCTCTTCCGTGGAGACACAGTGCTGATGAAGGGAAAGAAAAGACGGGAGACCGTGTGCATTGTACTGTCTGATGACACCTGTTCTGATGAAAAAGTCCGCATGAACAGGGTGGTCCGCAACAATCTGAGGGTCAGACTGGGTGATGTCATCAGGTGCGGAAAAGCATAAGCTTGTCTTGAATTATTAATCGAGCCCTTTAAAAATGAAGTAATGTTAAAGCTAATATCTCCTTTAGCATTCAGCCATGCCCTGATGTGAAATACGGAAAGAGGATCCATGTCCTCCCAATAGATGACACAGTAGAAGGAATCACTGGCAATCTGTTTGAGGTCTACTTGAAGCCATACTTTCTGGAGGCTTACAGGCCAATCCGCAAAGGTGAGTACATATCTTTATTGCCAGAACACTGATTTTATATTACATAATTAATCAGATATTTCACTGTATAATGTGCAGCCCTGTTAGTGATGTAATTATCCCCCCCCCCTTTCTCTCTTTACCATGTAAAGGTGATATTTTCTTGGTCAGAGGTGGCATGCGTGCTGTGGAGTTCAAGGTGGTAGAGACCGACCCCTCTCCCTACTGCATCGTGGCTCCTGATACAGTCATCCACTGTGAGGGAGAGCCCATCAGGAGAGAGGTGGGTAGTAGGTACACAAACAGTGCATGGATTAGCATTTACCAAAAAAATTAACTGCAATAAAACTTGAACGTCTTGTGTTAAAACACACAGGATGAGGAAGAGTCCCTGAATGAGGTGGGCTATGATGACATTGGAGGAGTGAGGAAGCAGTTAGCTCAGATCAAAGAGATGGTGGAGCTGCCTCTCAGACACCCTGCACTGTTCAAGGCCATAGGAGTGAAGGTAAGGCACCCTTTTTTTTAAATCTATGTAGAGGTACAAGCAGGAGTCTTTGAGATTACTGCCTTTGGTTTTGTTTGACTTGCTTTCTGTTTGTGTAATGGTATCTAAATTAGAGTATTCATTTCTTTTCCCCCTTTCAGCCCCCACGTGGAATCCTGCTATATGGACCCCCTGGAACTGGAAAGACTTTGATTGCCAGAGCTGTTGCCAATGAAACTGGAGCTTTCTTCTTCCTGATTAATGGTGTGAACAACTATCTATATTTTTATAGATACTTATTCCTAGTCTGGGCCATTTTATGATAATACTGAGTGTGTCCTTGATAACATTGCGTCATAGTTGCCATTAGCTGCTAGTGCAACTCACCTTTTGTAAACTTCAGATATAACATAGGAGAAGTGTCTCGTGAGTTCTGTACTTATTATCTGATTATTTGAATGGGACAAGGTGTATCTTTAATTTCATTATTTGAATTTAGTGTATGTTGTGATGTTATGGTTTCCTCTGATAATAAAATCTTTTGGTTTTCCATTTTAGGTCCTGAGATCATGAGTAAGTTGGCAGGAGAGAGCGAGAGTAACCTGAGAAAGGCCTTCGAGGAAGCAGAGAAGAATGCTCCTGCCATCATCTTTATTGATGAGCTTGACGCAATTGCTCCTAAGAGAGAGAAGGTGAGCGAGAAGAGGGAAAACCGTAATGATAGCAGAATAACGGCACAGTGTTTATTCATGATGCATGAGTGTTTTGAAATAAAAGAAAATGGCTGTTATTATCCTGACCTTGGAGAAAAGAATGCTATCTATTTTGTATAATAATTTGCTCAAGTTCAGTCAAGGAACTTATGTCTTGATAGAATTTCAAATGTGACTTGTTTTTTGTAGACTCATGGAGAGGTGGAGAGGCGCATCGTTTCCCAGCTGCTGACTCTTATGGACGGCCTGAAACAGAGAGCTCATGTCATCGTCATGGCTGCCACCAACAGACCCAACAGCATTGACCCAGCTCTCAGGAGATTTGGTAAATAATCTGTTTCAATCATGTGTTCAGTCACTGCAGTATTTGAGAACTAAAACAGCATAAAATGTATGTCTGAAGTAGTGAATATCAGTAGTAATGTAACTCTTATAATTCAGGCTGCATTGCAGAGCGCTCATACAGGCAATAATAGATCTGCATTTAGGATCAGCATTATTAAGATGTTTAATTGCTGCACTTAAAAAACACAAGTACAACAAGCCCACAGTTACTGTGTTATTTTCTATTACCTGGAGCTGCTCTGAGTGTATGGCTTACTAAAGCATGTTGTCATATCACTGATTAAAACTGCTGGCTGCTGTTTATTTTGTGGGCTCTGCAGTTCACTAGTGGGTCTGTTTCTCACAATGCTGTGCAGTTCCACAGTTTTAAAGGCATGTGATGCGATGTAACTGACAGCCTTGACAGAGGGCTGGAATTGGATCTTGCCTCTTAGTCAAATACTGATACATTGTAAAATATAGATGGTTACTTGATAGATAGATATACATGGGAACAACATGCATATTATCTGAATTAAAAAGGAGGCAACAATACAGGGTGTCCATAAAGTCTCTTTACAACTAAAAAGATCATTACAAAGGTAAGTGAACAGACGAATAACAGAGCCTCATTAATGGTCGCAATGGCTATATCTTTAACATTACCCCACAGAAAGAAGGATCCGATTTTGTTTCAATAAACCATGGTGCACATTGTGCCTTCTCTTGAGGAGTAGCCATTTTTATAGGGGTTCATTTACCACTACCTGTTTCATCAACAAGTACCTGAAATACACAAATGCAATGTGATTAGAAACTTTGCTAACCACTGAGTACATGCAACAAACCTGGTTAAGATATTTAATCAATTGCCTTTGTAATAGTTTTTTAAATTGTAAAGAGACTTTATGGACACCCTTTATTATTTCCTGCAGACTGTCTTATTGCTCGTAACCTGTTTCAGTTGGGACTAATAAGTGTGTTTTGAACCTCCACTACCATCAGGGCGTTTTGATAGGGAGGTGGACATTGGCATCCCAGACGCCACCGGCAGATTGGAGATACTCCAGATTCACACCAAGAACATGAAACTGGCTGACGATGTCGACTTGGAACAGGTTTGTACTCCTAATTATAACAGCAATCAGGTGACCCCACACAACACACTGCTTCCCTGAAGAGAGGAAGAGTCATGTGGTGATTGTTATCAGTTGTTAGTTCCAAGTAAAACTACACATGAGATTGCATCTAGTCCTTTGTTTACTTACATGGAATATGACCGTGTCCTACTGTCACATTAGGTGCTACAAGTTTACATTCTTCCCGTCCTTGCATGGAGGAATGTGATCACTATGGCAATAGGGTGCAACATCCAATGTGTTTATTGAATTTTAAATTTTCCTCTCTATCTGATACAAACATTCAACACTTAACAATATACACAAATGTAGCGCAGTCATATTTGGAGTTAATGCATCGCAGTATCAATACTCTGTGTACGTGCATTTGTGCATATTCAAGTGGTATTTCAATCCCAGAGCGGTGTTCAGAATTCTACTTAATGACAGTGTATTGTGCAGGACACTGGACAGGAAAGTAATCTTGTTTTTTCTGTATCTTTATGCAGGTAGCCAATGAGACCCATGGACATGTGGGTGCTGATCTGGCTGCTCTCTGCTCTGAGGCTGCGCTGCAGGCCATCAGGAAGAAGATGGATCTGATCGACCTTGAGGATGAGACCATTGATGCTGAAGTCATGAACTCACTTGCTGTCACTATGGATGACTTCAAGGTAAGAGTTGGGATGTGGTCTTTAGCATACGGTGCAGGTAAAATGTTTTTAATCTGCTTATATTGGCCTTCTGAGCCGTCACTAACATGCTCAATGCTTTCCTGCAGTGGGCCCTGAGCCAGAGCAACCCATCTGCACTGAGGGAGACGGTTGTTGAGGTTCCCAACATCACCTGGGAGGACATTGGAGGTCTGGATGATGTCAAGAGGGAGCTGCAGGAGTTGGTGCAGGTATGAACCTTTTCCAGAAGTAGGATTATAAATTGCAAATGTATGCCCCCAAACTGTAAAAGTTGGAATGTTTTCTTACTGTGTTTTCCCCCTTTCTTTAAAACCAGTATCCAGTGGAGCACCCAGACAAGTTCCTCAAGTTTGGCATGACCCCATCAAAGGGCGTGCTGTTCTATGGTCCCCCTGGTTGTGGTAAGACTCTGCTGGCCAAAGCCATCGCCAATGAGTGCCAGGCAAATTTCATCTCCATCAAAGGACCTGAGCTGCTCACCATGTGGTTTGGAGAGTCTGAGGCCAACGTCAGGGAGATCTTTGACAAGGTAAGAATGTTGTTGGAGTGTCTGCCATTGACAAACTGTGGTGCAGAGAAAAATAAATTTTGAATGATGGACATCCACATCCCATTCTGTCAAGAAGTTCTACATTGTTTTGTAAGACCATTTTGTTTGTCCCTGTGATGTTTCCAGGCTCGTCAAGCAGCCCCATGCGTGCTCTTCTTTGATGAGCTGGACTCCATAGCCAAGGCCCGTGGCGGCAATGTGGGAGATGGTGGCGGAGCAGCTGACCGTGTCATCAACCAGATCCTGACCGAGATGGACGGAATGTCCAGCAAGAAGAACGTCTTCATCATCGGAGCCACAAACAGACCAGACATCATCGACCCTGCCATCCTGAGACCTGGCCGTCTGGATCAGCTCATCTACATCCCCCTGCCCGACGAGAAGAGCAGGATGAGCATCCTGAAAGCCAACCTCCGCAAGAGCCCCATCAGCAAGGTGACACTGCTGTTACTTATAGTTGCATTTTCTGGTGTACTAGTTTTATTTTCAGGGCTGCCTTCTGATAAATAGTCAGAAGTTAGGATTTATCTGTGCACGGTTTAAACTTAAAGATCCCCTGTAGGATCTTGATGCAAATAAAAAAAACTATTTTGTTTAAATTTCATCAGAATTAAATTGCTTTAATTAAATCTTAATGTAGGCTACGTTTCTAAACTTCTTTTATTTTTGTGATTTATTTGTGTACAGGATGTGGACTTGGACTTCCTGGCAAAGATGACCAATGGCTTCTCTGGAGCAGATCTGACAGAGATCTGCCAGCGGGCGTGTAAACTGGCCATCAGAGAGAGCATTGAGAATGAGATCCGCAGGGAGAGGGAGAGGCAGACCAACCCGTCTGCAATGGTCAGTCCTTGTTCTGTCAGCTCTTCATGTCTGGATCTGCTCTGTGGCTTCTTTAGATGTTTTCAATGCTAATAACACTCTTCCTGCATCTTTTTCACAGGAGGTGGAAGAGGATGATCCTGTGCCCGAGATCAGGAAGGACCACTTTGAGGAGGCAATGCGATTTGCTCGCCGTTCCGTCAGTGACAATGACATTCGCAAATATGAGATGTTTGCTCAGACACTGCAGCAGAGCCGTGGCTTTGGCAGCTTCAGGTACATTTTCTGACAGTTTGTTTTAACATGAGCATTGGTAGCTTTGTATTTAAGTCTTCTGTCCATACAGACATTAGAAATAATCTGAATCAGATCCATCAGAATAATCTCCCCATGAAAATGTTTTTAATCGGCTTTTCTTTCTCCTCCAGGTTTCCCTCCAGTGCTGCAGGCGGCAGCGGTCCAAGCCATGGCTCAGGAGGAACTGGCAGCGGTCCAGTGTTCAATGAAGACAACGACGATGACCTTTACGGATAAATGTACACTGCCCCACAGTGGTCAGTACTGGGATCACACCTGTACAAATTCTCACCAGATTCCACATTTTTAGGACTTTGTGCTTCTTTCATGTGTTCCTTTTTTTTGTATGACTTCCCTTGGAGAAAGCATGTAGCCGCTTGGTTTGCCCTGGCTTTGATGTGGGTGGGGGTAAGGGGATGTTGGAAATGGAAGGTGAGTGACTGATGCAGAGTGGGGAGGGGAGGGTGCGGGTGGGGGGGTGTTATTGAGTGGCCTCATTCTCAGTATATCACAACCAACATGAATGGCTTTAGTGACGGGATTCTATGCTAGACTATAAGAACGAACAGAAAAAAAACATATTGCTTATGACTTCTTTTTTTTAAAATAAACAGTAGCATATAATGTATTACAAATTTGTCAAGGTTATGTTGTTGAAAATAAAATCTCACAAAATGGAAGTGTTACCAGTGTTTGTTTGAAACTTCTTTACTGACACAGAGTCCTTTTACATACTGACTGATTTGGAGTATCTATGCTTTCTATGATTCAGATTGATTGAAATAAGGTACTTATCAGTCTTTGGTGTAGGTGCAGTCGGTAAGGGCTCAGTTTGGAGAAACAGGTAGAGGTACTGACATGGAAACTAAGCAACGTACTGCTGTGGAGGGGGGGCAGCATCAAAACTGCCGCTCTATGCACTTGTGAAAGCGACCAGGTCTAATGCTGCCATGTTTGTATTATATTGTGACTTTGGTGAATCTGAAATAATCCTTTAAAAACGCCAACCAAAACAATGGAGGCAGTAGTGGACCAGAAACTCCACCTCCTGTGTTCTGTAAGGTTAAATTACGATTTTTGTCAATGAGGTCTGGTGTCTAACAGGAGCAGGGAGAATAGCTTCAGTTCCCACTGTGTAAGCTTAAACAAAGGTGAAAATATAATAAATATGTATTAAATAGATCTTTTTATTCATTTGAGCCATGCCAACCACCACCTACTGTAGGATACAGATAATATAGCTAATATCAATAAGTAACTAATGTTTCCTTATTCACTTCTATCCTCCTATATAAAGTCCATTTTAGGTATAGTTAAAGAAAATTAAAATGGTGAATTCCTTTTATGGGGATTCTTTAAAAGGTTTAATTTTTAATAGTTTCACAGTAGAGACAAACATGAAGAGTGAGTGGCATGGATGGGTTTTCACCTTGTAATTCTGAGTGACACTGAAAAGGTTATAAAACAAATTCTTTGCTAATCAGGTGTATTAAGAAGTGCAACATGATTAATCTCTGAGCTGTGCTTCTGCTTTAAGAGTCCTGTGAACCTGCAGGTGATCTAAGCTGGAGTCACCGGGCAGAGAGGCAGTTCTGCTGCTGACCACAGAGTGTCACTCTGGCTGTTAAAGTCCCTTTTTCACATACTGCAATCTCAGAAGTGTGTGGGGGAAAAACATGTATTAAGCTCTTTCTTCCAAAATGTGTGTGTGGGTATATAAATTATTAAATGAATGACATGCATCCCAGAGAGAATCATCATTTATTTTTGGGTTTTTCAGTGAGTGTGACAATCATCTTTAAAATTAAAATGTTGCATTCCTCCTGTGTTGACTCAGTACGGATCGCTGAAGGGGAAATGAGGATGTTCTGCGTCTCTCCACACTCTCTTGCCATTTCTCTGTAAAAAGAAAAAAGGATTTAGTAATGCCTGCATTACAGCTATATATGAAGGTTTGTGTGGACTGTGACCCAGATCCCTATAGTCCAGCTCTCATTCATGGAGATCTAAAACAGGTTGATGTGTCAGCCATGCAGCGTCATCTGTGAGTCTCAGCTTTAGGTTAATTTTGGACTCAGATGGCTGTTGCACTTATGTAAACATAAGTCATAGATCTATATGGGCTCTGTCCTTTTAAAATCATATCGGTGAGTCACCTCGACTGTTGGGACGATGAAGCGCTCTTTGCAGTTGAAGGATTCAATCCGCTTCATGTCGTCTTCGGACAGAGAAAAGTCAAACACCTGCAGGTTCTGCTGGATCCTGGAGGGCGTCACACTTTTAGGGATACACACGACCCCCCTCTGAACATGCCACCTGCCAGCAGGACACCAGGTATTTAAGATTGGCTCTGATTAT
Organism: Serranus cabrilla; assembly: GCA_903364295.1. Taxonomy (NCBI): domain Eukaryota; kingdom Metazoa; phylum Chordata; class Actinopteri; order Perciformes; family Serranidae; genus Serranus; species Serranus cabrilla. The sequence goes on along the minus strand of CAFUXE010000892.1, from coordinate 162,487 downwards.
ACATCTGAGCTGAAAATGTACCTTGAAGCTAAGGCATTGTGTCTTACCTGAGTATAACTTGGGCAGGTGTTCTCTGGTATCTCTGGGCGATCGCTCCCAGTCGAGGATCCTGCAGCAGACTTGGTTCATCAGGAGAGGCCCAGGGTCTGTCCCCGCTGCCCAGAGGACTGTAGGCTGTCACACAAACTGCCACTGACCTGAGGACAAAGGGTGTATGCACTGTTACTACCATAGCTGGAACAATATGTGATTTAATTGACCTAAAAAAAAGTGCTGTAAAACTACAGGTTTACTGACCGACAGTGAGACAGAAGATCTGATTGAGACAGATAAGGATGGCATTCCACCTGTGGCACAATGTGACACAGTTTATCAGTAAGGCAAGACGATCCAAAGTGCTTTACATAAACATTTAAAGGACATTTAGATACTGTACTAAAACAGTTAATACATAACCAAGAGAGTGGACATATTAGACAACCTTAACTAGAATAAAATAGGCATTAAATATAAGAAAAAAGAAAAAAAAAATTAATGAAAGGCTGCCATCAACAGGCCACTCTTAAATTTGCTGCTGTTTTCAGGGCATGAGGGAAGACATCTGAGAAAAGAAATGTTGCTGTGCAATTTTTAAGGCTACTTTCTGTTGTCAGTAAAAATTGAAATTGTTTTTTTTTAGTTTGTGAGAAAGCCATTTCTACCTGGTTCACCACAGGAGCGTGTCTGGCCATGCTGATGATGTCATCAATCTGCCTGGCGTTAAAGTTGGACAGTCCTATAGCTTTGACCAGACCTTTGTCCACCAGGCTCTCCATGGCCGCCCAGGTGTCTCTGTAATGAGTGTCGGAGTAACGAATACTTCCATCATCTCGTCGAGGCATCAGCTCCGTCCCCCGCCTATAAAAAACACCCACACACAACCACTGCTTCAGCTTATATGATGCATATTATGTAATTTCACATTAATCCAAAAACAATGACAGCCAATCAGTTAGCAGCTGCTCACTGAAACGCCATGGGCCAGTGCATAAGGTACAGGTCCAGATAGGAGAGACCCAGGTGGGCCAGACTGGTCCTGCACGCCTCCTCCACATCCTCAGGGTCGTGTTTGGTGTTCCACAGTTTGGATGTTACAAACACCTCGTCACGACGCAGAGCCTGGAGGGAAAAGGATAATAGGTGTACAGAATATGTGCTGCTCAATACAGAGAAGGAACTGTAGGCTAGTTTGAAAAACAAATCAGACATAATTCTGGTCATGAAAATGTTTCTTCTCTGATTTTGATATTCAGTGAGTTATCAGAGGTTTATGTCTGGATATTTAAAGTTATACCCAACAGTTTCCTGTGTTCGCTGTGACTCTTTCTTGAAATAATGACCTGGATAATGATCCACTGAGCTTGTTATGAGCAGTTTCATGATACAAACTATTTCCCTGTTGTTTAGCACTTTGAGCATCAAAAGCAAAGTGTCATATAGTTACATTATATTCACAAGAAGCCAGACGACTCTACAGCGCCAATACACAAAACACTTTTAAAGCAGGGGTGCCCAATCCTGGTCCTCGAGGGCCACTATCCTGCATGTTTTAGATGTTTCCCTCTTCCAACACACCTGATTCAAATGATCAGGTGATTGATGAGCTGGTCATTTGAATCAGGTGTGTTGGAAGAGGGAAACATCTAAAAACATGCAGGATAGTGGCCCTCGAGGACCAGGTTTGGGCACCCCTGCTTTAGATGCATAAACAGCACTACAGGTAAAAGGGGAAACTTTTAATTTGGGGGTGAACTGTCCCTTTAACTTTAACCTTTAACGTATGTATGAATCTTGACCCCTCTGTAAAATTTAAACATCTGCTTCACTCTGTTTCCAAACCAGAAATTAGCCTCATCTTAGAAACATCTTAACTGATGTTGACTGTCTGTTTTCAAGGTCCAGCATGAGCTGTTAAACTCAAGTCTGAATCAAGCTGAACCAGATGTTTTTCTCACCTTCCCAGGGCCGACCCTGGCAGACAAAGCGTCTCCCACCTCCTCCTCATTGCTGTATGCAGCAGCACAGTCAATGTGCCTGTACCCACAGTCTAAAGCAGCCAGCACCGCCTGCTTCACCTGAGGACACATGGGCACAGAAACACTCGTTTTTTATCATTTAGTTATTTACAGAAAAGAGGCCAATCTCAACATTTAGTTCTACCTGTCCTGGACCGCTCTTCCAAGTGCCGAGGCCGACCACGGGCATCCTCTGCCCTGACGAGAGAGTCAGGAATGCGCTCATGTTTCAACCCTGAGGACCAGACAGAGAAGTGGTGAGGTGTTCACATGTAGACTCCTGTGGGACTGAACCTAGTCATCATGACTAAGTCCTAATACTTTGTTACTGATTATCACTCACATCTGAATTCATTAACTCCTGCACTACAGCGGGGGTCAGTGTGTGTATGTTCACTCTAGCACAGGGTTACTCAACTTCCTTTGCCTGGGTCACTTTTGCAAAATGACAGGAGGACAGAGGCAGATCAATAAGCAAACATTTATAATATTACATAGCAAGTAACTCAGGTTTTTTTTTTTATATATTATTATTTTAAACTACACCTTTATGACAGATAACATCAGGTATTTTATTGCAGGTCAGGTGTAAAGAGGGGTCCTTCTCTGGAACTTTTCTTTTTTTTGTATGCTTTTTTAAATTCACTGCGGCACATTATTTACAAGAGGTGCACAGAGACATAATTATCTGTATTTGGATAGATTACTGGAAGTGTGAGTGCATTACCATGTCATGCATCACCGTGTCATTTTTAATCTGGAAAATGTTGTATTTTCTGACCTGATAATCACTGGCAAGCTTTATTAGTTGCTTTGTTGCCTAGTTGCTATACTTAATTATGGAATATAGTTAAGAAGTACAAGAAACATAATGGCTGATGAACAGACATGGCTTCTTTTTTTTTAAACCCTGAGTAATAATGGGCAAATGTGGGGGGAAGAAATACCTTTTTTCCCATCACATTCATGCTTTTTCAAATTCAGCACCACCTCTAATATTTACATTTAAAGTACAAAAATAAATCCCTTTGTGAATCAACTTATTTTTATTTCAAATTAGAATATGCCCGTCATGTAGAGTATTATTTACTCCAGGCTTTCACAAAGCAGCAGCCATTATACAAGTAGATGAAAAATTCAGCCCACAAAGCAGCAGAAAATACCATTTGGTGACCTGCCTTTAGTTGTGTGTTTTTGCACTCTCTGGGTTTCAGTGGAAGTATAAACCCTCTGCGAACCCAGCCTTATTGCCAGAAATAGCTGATACAGGTATATGGCATTAGTCACAGTGTGGTGTTACTGCAGCACATCTCCCAGCCTCTCCATGGTTCACTAATTGTCTGCTATATCCTTACCATGTGACACACACACACACACACACACACACACATTATTCATCAACCATTGCATTGGTTTCACATGATCAGCCCTGACTGCCTCCTGACCGCGCAGCAGAACAGATGGTGTAATTCACTAATGCTCGAACACGGTACACAGATTAAACGTAAATTTAATTAAAGTCTCTTTATTTTTCAGCGCAGACTTCAGTTCCTACCTGCGGGACGCTCTGGTAGATGAAGCAGTGATCAGCTGAGGTTAACTGTCCATATGAATTTTAACAGACAGAGGTCAAAGTCTGCTTCCAGTTGTTTATCTGTAACTCAAAGTAATGGGAAATGTCCAAACTCCACTCACATAGCCAATGTTTGATCAGACAGGATACTAAAAATATATTTTTAAAACCTTACAGCAGATCATTTAGTTTGTTGGTGTCAAACTGATCCAGTAAAGGGCCGAGTAGCTGCAGGTTTTTGTTCCAAACAAGCAGAAACACACCTGAATCAAATCATTCTAATCACCTCAGCTGTCTTCAATCAGTTGATTAATTGTATCACCTGTGTTTTTTCTTGGTTGGAACAGAAACCTGCAGCCACTCGGCCCTTTGTTGGATCAGTTTGACACCTGGGGGAGAAATGTAAGTATATTTACCCAAGTACTTTACTTAAGTACACATTTAAGGTACGTACACTTTACTTTTCATGTCACTTTGTACTTCTACTCTGTTACATTCCAGAGCAAAACATTATACTCTTTACATCATTACAATTATTGTTCCACTTTAGTGGCTTTACAAATAAATATTTTAGCAGACAAAACACACGACAAGCTTATAAATTATGATGCTTTTGTTTTAAAATTAAAATATCCAACAAGTGCAGCTGAAACAATTGGTTGATTCAGAGAATGTATTTCTATTTTAAACATTTCATGTTTGCAGCTTCACCTCTGTAAAGATTTGAAGAAATGTATTTTGAATATTTAATCAGGGATGTCAAACTTATCCAGGAAAGAGCTGCTGTGGCTGCAGGTTTTTGTCCCAAACAAGCAGAAACACACCTGAATCAAATCATTCAAATCACCTACAGCTGTCTTCAATCAGTTGATTAATTGTATCGCCTGTGCTCCTGCTTGGTTGGAACAGAAACCTGCAGCCACAGCAGCCTGTTCCTGGATCAGTTTGACACAAAATAAACTTTGTCTGTTTTTATTTTACAAACCACACAATTACTATTAATGGAGAAAAAAAATCATCAGATTAAAGTATAATTCAAATAATCACTAGTCTATAGGTTAAAATAAGCTGCACCTCAACTACAAAGATAAAATCCTTCTTTTATATTAATGCATGAGTAGTACTAATAATTAAAACTACAATATATTATAGTATCACAGTTACTGGAGCCATTTTTCTGCACTGAGTACTTTTATTATTGAATACTTTAAGTGCATTTTACTGATTTTACTCACATGCTTGTACTTAAGTTACATTTTCAATGCAGGACTTAGTACTATTAATAAAGTGAGGGATCTGTGTATTTCCCTCCCCTCATATATTGTTGAGATTAATATCCCAGTATGCATGATCGCAACTGTATCCAGGTTTTTATGTTGATCAGCTGATCATTCCTGCAAGAGAAACTCAAGTGACACAGTTAAGTTCACACATTTGGTTTATTTGTTGCCATTTTTGAAAAGATCATAAATATTGTCAAATGCACATAAGCAGTGACAGTCTCTCAGCAGCTGCAGCACTTGTGCATTCTGGTTGTCGTCCCAGTCCAGCGTCTCCGGAGGCTCTGAGAGGCAGGGCACTCACACGCTCAAGTCATTCAAGTCTCTATTCATCTTCTCAGTCAGTTTCTTTTACGACATAAAAGTGCATTAATCATCAACATGTTGCATTCAAACATTTTCCCATACATGTGAAATACATGACCTACTAGTGCTGCCTGCGTAAACCATACTCACACATACATCTCACCATCGCTGTAAACTACAGCAGGAAGAGCTTTCAGAGCCCCCCGCAGCTGAGACAGAGAACCGCTGCTGCAAAATTACAAAACCTGCTTCCTAAACAGGGTTTCCTACTTGAAAAAACAGATGTAAAGTTTGATGTACACGTGTTACAGAGGACAGAATCACGAACTGAAACCATGAAACCGAAAGTAGACACCAAGGCGGTCTACTTTTGGCACTGCTCACAGTAGCACCGAGACATGGTCTCCAAATGGCACAAGAGAAAGCAGAATATACACAACAAAGCTGGATTTCCAAGAGGAATCTGGACTATTTACTATGGACTTCAGTTTAATTTAATGGTTTCATTCCTCTGGGAAATCCAGCCTGTACTTGTACGGCACTTTACAGGGATGCACTGGCAAAATTCAGCAGTTTTGTATCAAATCTCTTCCTAAAAACGTCCTTGCTCACATACAGTACAATATGGTGACCGACTTTACATTGCTTACCTACTGTTTTTCCAAGATCACCAGCTCCTAATGGCAAGGTCTAACACAGCATAGGGCATCGTCTGTTGTGCACTTAACATGGCTGGTTGTGTTTATTACAGTGTGACCTGTGTGTGTGTGTTCACATATGTGGTATGACACCGGGCTAAGGCACCAAAATGTCCCTCAGATAGCGAGCCAGGCTATTCAGTTCAGAAGGGAAAGCACCCATATCATGTGCAGATTGTATTATCCAAGCTTACACTGCTGTGATTGTAGTGATTGTCATTCCCAGATGTTCCATTGCAGCTGAGATACGCTATTATTATTTGGAGTAACGCAGGACTTTAAGTGCGCTGTCACGCATCAGAGTACAACTGATTTAAGGGGAGACAGATCTTACTAAACAGCCTACAGACTTCAAGCACGATGCTATATCAGACTGGAAGCATGAGAAAGCAGGTGGCCGCTGGGAGGGGGGAGGAGGGGGGTTAAAACCGGGGTTTGCACTGAACACACTAAAGCTGCTGGTACACTCAAGGTAAAAATAAATAATCATATTTGAAACTTCCTTTGGAAAAAAAAAAAAACTTGGAAAAAATGCTTCTTCTTTAAAAAATATCTCGCGCCTCATCCTATCACAAAAAGACGAGGATCAGAGAGTTGGACAGCATATAAAACCACTGATAAATCCGTAAAAAACAGAGTTAAGAAAAGGACGGTAAAAGCCACAAACATGCTGAGCCCATCCTCAGCACCGCTCCGCTGCTCAGGTGTGTGTGTGTGTGTGTGTGTGAGGGCCATAAGACAAACCTAACACAAATAATTACATCCTGATACTGCCATTCTTCCTTCATCCTCCCACATCAGCGTCTGTTCGATGCAGTGTGCATTAACCGGACAGGGGAAACTACAATGAGGGTCCGAACTGGAGTATTCAGGGTTAGTTTTCTCGGTCTGGGCCATTTAGTCTGGAGTGTGTGTTGGTTGAAGGTGACTCTTCCTACGATTGGGGGAGGTGTTGTCTGATGATCTCTCTGGACTGAGGGGGAATCCTGTCGGGAAAATGGACGGAGAACTCCACGATGAGGTCACCGCGCTGTGACGGGTTCTTGGGGAAAGGCAGACCTTCTCCTCTGAGTCGCTTCACCGTCCCTGGCTTGATGATGTCATGACAGGGGAGCGAGATGATGCGGTTTTCCAGCGTGGGAATGCTAACTGTGCAGCCACACAACGCCTGGAGGAGGAGAGAGGAAAAGAGATCGAGAGGGTTAATATCTTTAGTCGGAATGAAATGCCAAGGCCATGAATATCCTGGTGACCTCATGTTTCCATGAACTGAAAACTTTTCTGTTTATCTTCTCTCGGTACGTCACCCTAACAAGTCAAACATCCACGTGTTTTCAGTGTGTGTTCATCGTGTGTGTGAGGGAGTGTACTGACATGGTTTTGGTATTGATCGCAGCCCTGTGGGGTCAACTGAACAGCATTTGGAACAGAAGGATTTGGAAAACATGACTTGGCAGTGGAAAAGTTTTCCGGTCTTTGTGTCTGTGTGTGTGTGTCGGTGGAGGAGGTGTGTGTGTGTAAGTGTTGGAGGGGCTACACATTGCACAGGGGACTAATTTTAGTAACAGTCTCATAGCCGGGGCTAATGAAGTGAGGCAGGAATCGGCTGAGCTCGTAAATAGTTGGAGGGCTTGTCAGATGGGCTGGCAGGACGAGGGGAGAAAACACACACACACACAAACACCCCCACACACACTAAGCCTCACCTCCTTATCACAATGCCTGATGAATCCAGTCAGAGCGTAGAGAGCGCTAAACTAAACACGGAGACCTGTGGTTATCACGACTTCACAGGCTTTCCAGTGAGCATCACTCGCCAGATTTGTGCTAAATAAGAAGAACTATTTAAATCCACAACTCTGTGAATGAACATCCCGATGAATAAAAAACTTTTCTTATATAATGTGTTTCAAAGCAACTGTTACAAAACGATTTACTACACAAAATAAGGTCAGTGAGTAAATACCGTAAAAGTTTGGAGAGAGTGAATTGTGATTGTGAATGACCCATAATTTGCTCGGACTGAAAGACTTTGGGTCATTTTTTCCATTCTTCAGAGGTAAAAGAGGACTTAAAAAGAGACATTAGAAGTAGGAACAGTACTTTAAAAAATGATGGTGGAGCAACTGTGTCTTTTCTGTGACCAACTGTCACCATATGGTTGTTACATAACTGGTCTCTGACTGACTGACGGCCTTGTTTCACCATCACAGTTTAACATGTTAACATGCTAACGATTGACAATTAGCAATGATTGATTTCTGAGTTCATTTAAAACACAATGTAGAGCTGAAGCCAAGGTTGCCAAAAGTATCAATACTTGTTTGATACCACGTGTTTAAAACAGCATAAAAAATACCAAAGTTTCATATATATAATCAAATATACCAACAAATTTTCAACCCAAGGCTGCACAGATGAAACTTTTCTGTACCAGCACTGTGTGCAGGTTGTTAGTAACAAAAAATCCTATTTTGTGTGCCTTGGACTCTCTGTGGTATTAAAAGAGGTGCTGATGTGCTGACAACCTTAGCCAAGGCTGATGACTCTACAGGTATTCAGCCGTGTACCAATAGATGTAAAATAGATGAAAAGTCAGGGGATCTGAAAAATGATCAAAACTCTTGCTGACTTTCAGTGAAGGGATTCATGCTGAGAACACATGATTAGAGATGTCTTAGATACATAAATTACGCAGGGCAACCAATCACCAATCAGCCCCTCATGATGATGTAATGGTGATTTTGCCTGCATTGGCACATGCTTAACCTCTAACACCAAGTCTTTTTTTTTTACAAACAGGGATGGACATGTGGACAGTTGTTGGACAAGCAGCTGCTTCAGAGGACAGACTGAGTTCTCCAGCCATGACATCAGCCTCCTTTTGCCCGCTTACATACATTAGGGTGCGATTTAGCCTCTGACTGATGGAGAACGGTGCTCATCCTCTTGTTATGAACAGTTCCATTCACGAACACGAGTCTTACACACAGAGACAGGTTGCCATGACGCTCGGCACACACTGCCAGCTGATCTGAGGACCCACTGATTGCATAAGCCTCAGCTCAGACAACATAGCTCCAGAGACTAAACACACAGATACGTAGATTTTTCTATATTTGTGAGAATGATCTATAGATTGATGACCGTCACTGTTGCATGCTTCACCCTACACTAGTGGAGAAGACTAGTTCTTATAATCAGAAAGTGTCCTCACAAGACTGTTGGCTTTTAATTCAGTCCAACATCCTCCACCATTGTGGTTAAACAGTTTACTTGCCTTTCTAATTGATATCAGAAGAGGATCTGTAAAGAGCTGTCCACTTTGCCTTTAGAGCCCAACAGCTACAGTTAGCACCTACGTGTCCCTTGGACGTGGGTTTCTGCCGCTGAGCTGAGTTCAGCGGTGACAGGAGCTAGAAATGCACTGCCACAGACGATACCAGCACACTGCAGAGACATCGTTAACGTAGGAGAGTCAGACTATAGATCCAGATATAGGTCGGTGTGAGGGGAAATCAGAGTGTCAAACTCCTGCGAAGCTCTCTAACTGCTTCTGACTGCTGTCACAGTGAAAACATCGCAGGGATGGAAGTTGCCTCTAGCTGTCTCCCAGGAGTTTATAGCTTGGTCAAACGGGCTTGGCAGCACTAAATGAAACTGCTCATCGAGGCATGCTTTAAAATTGAGCAACTGAATAACAGCAGTCAAAATGAGACAAACTAAAGACTGCTTTCTCTTCTGTTTCTGCACTTTAGAGACAGCACTGATTGGAAACAATCATCTTGTTGGCTGGGTACGGCCTATTATCTGCTGGTGCATTGCATAACATTTGCAACATTATATGGTGCAGCTTGTCTGGTGTGCAGCATGTAGCTGGTGTTTTTTACCGCAGCATTTGGCATCACATCTTCAGGGAAGCAGAGCAGAGTGGAGCAGTGAAATATGAGCTCGTATTTGCTTTGGATACAGAATCATCTGACCCACTTCCCTAATATTCCCCAGATACCCCCCCACCCCCATCCACACCCCCCCTGCGCTCCCCCATCCCGTCTTCAGCTGCATCAGACTTAAGTCTCTTATCTGGGAGCCGTGCGAGCAGAGGACTTAACTGTGGGAGTTCTGCAGTGCAAACTTAATCATTGTGCAGGTTTGATCAAGTACCATCTCCAGCTTAATGCGACTTAATACACTCCGAGGTACTCTCATTAACTAGACTGTCTTCACAGACGTGCTCTGTGCAGGCGTGTTTACCGGCGAATTACTCCTGTGGAGTCGGTGCTGCTTTTAGAGGGAAACTGTTCAAAATTGGCTTGAGTGGAGTACAAACAACTTCCCTGACATCTCCGACTCTTTGAGAACACCTGTCATTAAGCCCACCATGTGGAGCGCAGGCCAGTGAGTGGCAGTGCTATTAGAAACATTAAGGCTTGTGTAATATAAATGGAGCAGAGCAGTGCTGCACCCGTTGCCCTCGTAGGAGCAGCTAATTAAATGTCCTGCCAGTCACAGTAATAGCAGTCTGGATTGTCACCACTGTCACACACTACAATCAATTTTTAACAGAGTGTGTTTGAAAATATGTTAGAAGATGCAAAAGAGTGTGCATGTGCGTGCATGCGTGCGTGTTTGTTCCTGTGTGCAGCTTTATGTGTGCCCTTCTTGCATGTGTGTTTATGCATATATATTCATGCAGCAGTGCGGAACAAGTGAGGACGATGGCTCTGCGCCGGTCACACAAGGACACCACATTCCCGCTGCTTCTCTCACACTGCAGCGACAGAGACTGTGCTGCTCACTGATCCTGCCCTACAGCAACATGCACACACACACACACACACACACACACACACACTCCTCAGTATATTTCATATATGGCCACCCACCCAGGAAATAATCCTTCCCTTAAATTACAGTCACACCTCTCCTCCTCATCCACTGCCTGCCCAGGTTGAGTGACGAAGAAGATGTGAAGAGAAGGAGTGGGAAAAAAGTGTGCCATTTCTGGATATTCATGCAAGCCTTTGCAGCTCCATGAATACATTACATTTCTGCCTGGTTTGCTCAACTGGGAATCAAACTCTCAACTTCAGCAGCATTATCTACACATGCAGAACAAAGACAGAGGGCAGAGGAGCAAATAGCCGCTGCACGCTTAATCGAAATGTTATTCAAGTTGCAACATGGACTAGTGCAATATCCAAATCACAGGAAAGTGTGAATCATGTATAAAAATAGCATTCTGAATTAAATATCGTGGTGCTGCAAGATGTGCCGGCCTCATTTATTGTATTCTACTGACAAAAGGAAAAATAATTATTCGGTGTAGATAATTTGAAAAAATTCAATTATGATAATTCCAGAGATGCAAAAACGTTAATTCCCTCCGACATCATATTGCTATTGCAATGTCAGTCAAAAATAATCACAATTAGATAGGTTTTTTTAAATCGTGCAGCCCTAGGAGCAAGACAGACAGGAGAGAGAGGATGAAAAGAGACAGACGCACCTCTTTTAGACTGATCTTGCAGTTAAAAATGATATTGGAACCGTCCCTCTTGAAGTGGACGTGCCCTTTGTCTTTAAGCACGAAGGCTATGTCGGCAGGAATGTTCTCTGGGGTCTCGTCCCCCTCCTTCGGGAAGGTGATCTTGGTCCCCTCCTTCCAGCCCTTCTTGATGATAATGTTGAGGATCTTGTCCTCTGTCCTCATGCTGCGACCATCTGGGTTTAGCCTGCGGCGGGTGATCTTCATGCGTTTGGTGCAGCCGTGGAAGATCTCTTCCAGCGAGACCTTCAGCTCGTGGACCACCGGAGGGTCCTGGTGCTTCCGCCCCGTCCCCAGGCGCTCTGACGGCACCCCCCGCCTCCTGCGGCCCTCCCCTGGGAAGCCGTTGTTCATCCCCCCGGGGAAGCCGAACTGCCTCCCGATATGAGCGAAGGGGTCATCCTCATCCATGTCCACGTCCTGCTCTGCATCGTGGTCGTTGTGGAAGGAGAAACCGTTGGAGCGGCTATGGCTGCGGTTGGAGCCAAAAAACATGTCGAAGGGGTTGGAGCCGCCGAAGAAGGAGGCGAAGGTGGCATGGGGGTCTCCGTGGAAGGTGTAGTGGTACGTTGAGCTGCCAGGAGCACCTGAAGAGCTGCTGCCTCCTGTCCTCAAACCTGACGGAGAAAAGAGAGAGAGGAACGTGAGACCTCCTGAGCAAAACACCCACCATGCTGCAAAACATACATCAATATGGACTCAAATACCAGACACAAGACAGTGTTCAGAAAAGACTGCGTGTGGGTAACAGCGCGGAGAAGAGTGCAGCCCACGTGGGCGGGAAAAATCCCACAGCATCACTGACTTTCCAACAGTACTGGTGTTGGAGGAACTCTTGAAATACCAGGTCACTCCATCCAACTCACTCGCACTAATACACACTCACCTTTTCAACAGAGACACATGCACAAAACACCCACAAATGCAAAATACAGCAGCCACAGCTATTCATATCTCAACCACGTAATGATCTTAAGCCATCTGTCTGTCTGCTCACACACACACACACACACACACACACACACACACTACACTAGCAGCTGAGGTAGACTATAAGGTATTAGAGGTAGTAAGTGTTGTTGACACTAAGGATAACAATAGACAATCACACACACATTTCTGCACATACACACAAGCAAGAAAACATGGAGACAAAGTATTATTACTTCAGTGACTGAATCCCACCAAAGCCCTCCACCGTGATATAAGATGCTGTTCCTGAGCTATTTTAATAACAACTTAATACATCGTAAGGCCTGTTAAACAAGGCCTCACTGGCGGAGCGCTGAAGCCTGCACTCTCTGACCGCCGTCCCTCCTACACAGACACAGACAGACAGATAATCACTCCTCACCTTCCTCTCCCAGCTGGTCGTAGACGACCCTCTTCTTGGGGTCGCTGAGCACCTCGTAGGCCTCTGCGATCTCCTTGAACTTCTCCTCGGCGTTGGCATCCTTGTTCTTATCAGGGTGGAAGCGCAGGGCCATGCGCCGGTAGGCCTTCTTGATCTCCTCCTCGTTGGAGCCCTTGGGGATGCCCAGGGTCTTGTAGTAGTCCTTTCCCATAACTGCACACACACATACACTCTTGGGTTGGGACCCCTCCCTCGTCAGCTCAGGCCGTGGTCAGTCACTGGGGAGACACAAGGTTAGAGTCTTGGATGCTGGACAGATAAACAGATTTGGCCTCAGACAGCCACCAAGAGCTCTCCTTCAGGACTTTACTGTTATATGTAATTGGTGATATCTGGCAATGGGAACGCAAAGTGCTGGTTTTCCACTAACTGTTGCTATGGGGATGTGTTTGCTCTGCTGAGGCAGAGTCAGGTAGAGTGCAGAGGAATCCCCTTCATCTGCTTCATCAAGGGGCTTCTCCCTGTCACAGCAGCCTTGGGACCATTTATTTCAAATGCACCTGTTCTGAAATGGGATTTTGTGCAATATAATATAAAGAGAATTGGCTCGGCTACAGGCTGATCCTACAAATGATCTGCACCACACAGATCTGCTGTGTTACACCAGCTGGAGACACACAGCAGAAACCCCTTCACTGAGACACTGCGGTGCTCCTGAGCCCCTTTTTTATACCAAAGAAACGAAGACTCGGTAAATCTAACATCATAAAATTCAGCTTATATCTCTATATACATAGCAGATACCGGTTCGCTATAGAGACCATAAACCCGATAATATACACCAATAATTAAAGCCATAATTTACACCAACTATCTGGTTATACCGACTGACAAACCAGAGATATTCCCCTGTAATAACCCACACAGAGACAGCGATATATTGTAGGCAGAAAGCCACGTTCAAAAGCATTACACGAGATCCGGGCAACGCGCGTTAAAAGGAAGAAAATGAAAAGAAATGAAAGGAAATGAAATAAAGACAACCCTACCAGAATGCTCAGCAGAAAAATGAAGAAATATCACAGAAACATGGTCCGGTGTCTCCTCTTTCTGTCTCTTTCCTTCAGCCCCTGTTATCTGCCTGCCGCCACGGCACTGCTGGGTCCTTATAAATTGACGTCAGGACGCCGCGAGGATCACTGGCTCTGAAATAACCGGTGACCAAACACTGAGGTGCATCTGACGTTTCACTGGAAAACCTCGGACAACTGCCCATCCGAGCCTGCCGTAAACCCACATCCCTCACAGTAACCACGCCTGATACCGGAACCACTACTGAAGGGATTTAGAGATAAAATAGAGGTGGAAAAAGTTACTCATGTTGTGGTTCACTCATACTATATCCATTATTTAAAAAATCACACTCAATCAACTTATATAAAGAGGCTCTAAACTGCTTTAATAATGGTTGAAACATGTATCTCTCCCCCATCCATGATCTCCCTCAGTCCGGATAAAATCTGCACATATTTAAGCAGATTTCGCTTAACAATGCATAAAAAACACATTTTCCTTACCGAGCCCGAGTCTTGTGTCCGATTCTGGTCCTGTCTGTGTCTAAAAAAAATAATCCGTTTGCAGTCTGGAGAGCAAACCCAACCCTCTCTCTCTCTCTATCTCAACCAGCAGCCAGCAGGACTCTTTGTTCAAGGTCTGCTCACAAACAAGCCCAGCTCTCTGACTGGGTTCATTTTTAGGGTTTGGTGTGTTGGGAGGAAAGTAGGATGTGAGTCTGAATGCATATTTGCAAAGATAGAAGATGAAAATGCGTGTGTGTGTATGGAGTCATCACATGACTCAGCAGTGTTTATATCAGCTCAACCCAGGCACGACTCCACCATCACGCACAGTTTTAATCAGGTGATTGTTTTTCTGTCAGCTATCAGGACTCCCTCTTTCTCTCTCTCACTCCAAATATGACTCTGTTTCCCTGCACAGTGGACCTCAGACTCAGACATGCCTGCTCACACTGGTAAACCTTATGAACAACAGAGCTAAAGCAATGCCACTGATCCGTCTGATATCAAACTTCAACTTAAATCCTTTTCTTAAAAGGAAAGTTAAGCCCAAATGAAAAAAAAAAACCTTTAAAAAT
>CAFUXE010000892.1:116559-147459 GCA_903364295.1 Serranus cabrilla | reverse complement strand
AAAAAACCTTTAAAAATTACACTTCTTTTCCATTAAGTGCTTTTTTCATCAGTTATGTATTGTCTTGTGTTAGTTGCCTGAATGTTGGAGATACTGGCTGAAGCAGACGTCTTCTTTCTCTCTAAAATAATAGAATAATACGCCACTTTGCAAATATTACATTTGAAAAACTCCCCAGCAGCATCTCTCTGCTGAGAAACATCTAGTTCACTAGTTACCAAATAAGCCAGGCCAATTTCTGTTAGGCTGACTCATTATCAGTTCCCTAGATATCAAATTAATATGACTTTCCCAGAAGTAACTGAGTTTAAACTATGTATGTTGCTTCATGGAAAAGGCCCCAGTTCCTCAAGATACTGCCTTCCAATACAGACACTACCAACTATTTGGTATGCCAGTAAAAGATATCGAATGTCCCAAAACATGTAATATATTGAAAAAACTCAACAGCAATGTCTCTTTTCAAAAACCATGACCCAACACACTATAAACCTTACTATAGATCCACAATCCATCTTCATAAAAACACTATGGCCCTCTCAGTTTTCATGTGCCCTTCATTGTAGGGAGATTTGGTACTTACAGCAAACACACAGAGTGTCCTGAAGGCCAAACATTCCTCCCTGACTTGTTTTTAGTCCGGAGCAGATCAACAAGCAGCCTACCCAGCATTCTAAAAAATCACACATATTACACCACCGGTGGAGGTCTGAGTCATTATTGATGACTTTTACCATTAAGTAGGTACTCTCAGCAGGGCGAAGCGCCACAGCTCTGCTGGGTCAATGTGAGAGAGAAAGAAGGAAAGAAAGAAAGAAAGACTCATTTAAGCCTGACTCATCGCTCCCCACCGGACTGGAGAGGAGGTGCGAGAAAAGTGGGTGTCTCAATTGAAGGAGCCTGTCTGACACACACAAGTATACACTCGCTCTCACACACATGCATGCACTCACACACACCAAACATTCAAAACAATCCAAGCACGCAGAGAGAGCGAGGGAGAAATTCCCGTGTGTCCGGCTGAGTGTGTGTTTTGGCAGCAGGGAGGGACTTCAGGCCAGTGCAGCTGTCCCTCAAGAGCAACTGGTCAGGAGAGGGGAGTTATTCATGCAGGCAGGGAGGCATTACTGAACGCTCCTACCGGACACAGACCCCGGGGCCCAAAGTGTCAGGGGCCCCCCTGGCCTTTAGCTACAAAATGTCACTCAAACAGACACATACCAGCCAGGAAGACTCACAATGACAACAGAGACACAAAGCAACTTCAAATAGGGGCACAACAACCTGAGACTACAAAGAACTACAAAATAACTATAAAGAGATAACAAAAGAAGTCTGTGTCTTACTCCTGTGTGGGAAAAATGGGTAACACTCTGATTTGTAAACCTTAGAGCAATCATATTTTAAACATCTATCTACATGACAGATAGACGGATGCATCAGATATTTATAACACTTTGTCAATGGTTAATAATTGTTTGTAAAATAAATAAAAAAATCGCTAAATACAGTTTGTACTAAACACCATCAGAGGGCACTCTTGTTTTGACAGCGCGAGATTTTGGGGCGCGAGATTTCGGGGCTCCACGAGACAGACGGTGAGTATGAGGAAGTTCTCTCTGCGTCCTGAGCGTGACACGCGCGGTTTGACCGGAAAAGTTGTTGACCGGTTGTTTAAGGTAAATAAACCATCAATGTGTGTTGTTTACATGAAATGTTCAGCCATATGCACGTGTAAAGGTTTTATGAATGTATGTGTTGAAGATTGTACTGGTTTGATGTTGCTAGAAACGTGAAGGATGCTAGGAGCAACAGGCGAGCGCGCGCCTGTGCGGTAGATCGGTTTTCGCCGCGTTGTCGGTAGGAAACTTGAACTGTATGTAATTACATTGTGCACGTTAGGTTCCATACTGAATATGTGAATGTTTGAAATGCTAATGATATGTTTGTGTGCTCTGCTATGAAGGGTCGGAGGCGCTACAGTTATTGTTATATGAAGTTTTGTTTTGTTTCTTATGTCGCTTGCTTCACAGTCTTAGGGAAACTGTTGTATCACAGTAGTTTTATCTGGGGGACATTTTGTGAGTGCACAGCAAGAAGCACCAGAAATTTCTATTTGGCTGCCCAGTTTTGTGTAAAAGGCTGTAGGTCTGTGTTACCATTCCTGTTTTTATTAATAACATATTTTATTTTATTTGAGAAACCTCCAATTCATTTGTACAGAATAAAGACCCCAAACTATATTTCTGTGTCCTGTGCATTGTTAATTTAGCTGGGCTACATATAATTGGATGGCTGTTATAAAGTTGCATCTGATGATCTTGATACCTTGTTAAATTGTTATACTTTGTACAGTATCAATAATTTTTACTTAGATATCGTCAGGGTAGAAAATAGTCACTCTTACAGTGCTTTTTGCAAGACTGCACCCAGGGATCCATTGTGTCAAAATCTGACTATGCAAGCAGGGCCTTCAGACACTGGAACCTGTTGAAATCAACTGCAATGCACTGATGGAAATCAGTTTACACATGAGTTAGACCAGGGGTTCCCAATCCTGGTCCTCGAGGGCCACTATCCTGCATGTTTTAGATCAGTTATTCTCAACTGGTGGGCCGGGACCCAAAAGTGTCATTTGATCATTTGAATCAGGTGTGTTGGAGGAGGGAAACAGATAAACCATGCAGGATAGTGGCCCTGGAGGACCAGGTTTGGGCACCTCTGGGTTAGACAATAAACATACTCATTAAAAGTACTAATACCACACTGTGAAATTACTCCACTTCAAGTAAAAGTCCTGCATCCAAAACGTACTCAAGTAAAAGTACCAGTACTTAATCTATCAAAAGTACTTGTTATGCAGACTGATCGTACTCAGATTGTTTTATATATTCAAAATATCTTAATATATTTGTATTGATGTATTTATGTAAGCAGCATTTTAATGTAGTAAAGTTGGGGCTAATTTTAACTAGTTAATATACTGTGATGAGGTCTAATCATTTAAAATGTATCATGTTTTTTATGTTAAACCTCCAAGAAAGAACTAAAGCTGTCAGCTAAATGTGGTGTAAATATTTGCCTCAAAATGCAGTGGAGTAGAAGTAAAATAGAAATACTACAGTACCTCAAAACTGTACTTTAGTACAGTACTTGGGTAAATGTGCTTTCCACCACTGATAACATGCCAGTTTTTACAGAAGTGTGTTTGTTTTATGTCTGCAGTCTAATTGCCACTGATGACCGAGGGGAGCTGATCAACCACGTGCTGCTCTGATTGCTGAGTGTGCACTCAAACAGTCGAGGAACAACTATTCCTGACCTGAAGCCGGGTTTCCATGGTGACACAGGAATCTGCCAGACAGTGATGTGTCTGCCAGGAATGCTGTCTGTCTCAGCACGTGTATCCGTGTGTGTGAGAGAGACCGACAGAGTGAGCGAGGGATGGTGCTGTCCCACCTGAGCTGAGAAACGAGGAGCAGGAGGTGATGTCAGGCGACAGACGAGGGTTTCACAGAATAAACGCGAGGCCGTTTAGGAGTGTGAAGAGGAGGCAGCGATGAGCGTCTGCAAGCATCTCCCACCTCCTCTCTCTCTCACAGCCTCAGAACACCCCGTCCTTTCCACCTCCTCTCTCACTTCTACCCTTCCTGTAACCATAGAGACCACCGTTGCCTGAAGAGAGGTTTTCTCCCAGACAGACGTGGTGGTGTTAAATGAGGATACTGGATGTTAGTGTGCAGAAGAGAAAAAAAGAAAAACATGCACAGCTCAATTTAAAGACCCCCTCCTGAAGAATGTTCTTTTAACTGGGAACATGCTTTGTACCTCTGCACAGAAAACAACAGGATGTGGATGACAATTAAATTAGGGAGACACAGCACACGCTTGTCATAACAGGCTTCTCAGACAAGGAAGCTTTAATTTCAGTTTGACCATCTGCAGCGTTATGCATGGACAATCCAGTTTTGTTGTAGAGGTTGCACAATGTATCCTGTATTGCTGTCTGGATCTTTTTTTGTCTCTCTTGTTCTTTACAGCTAGATTCATAAAGCAGTTATATGTCCCTGCAGGTGACCTGTCCAGGGAGTACACATCCCGCTCTCAGAGGCTCCATGTTATAAATTTCAGCCGTGAGACATCCAGTTCCCTTTATTGAACATGTTGTCTCCTTTGTGCAGCGCCGCTCTGCAGCTCCCTCCTCCAGCAGCCCTACAGATCCATTCCTGATCAGTGACTCATAAAAAAGAAATGCTTTTGACATTAACAGTCACCACATAACACGGGCAATAAGGCGAGCTTCGGGCTGCAGAAGTGCAGCATGATTATTATTGAGATGGCACAGAGCAACAGAAGTGTACTGAAGAGGGTAATCAAAGAGTGAAAACCATCTTGGATGTACAGTGCAGTGCAGAGGCCCGATTAATCTGAATTTCTAGCTGAATTTGTTCCTGTATGACGTGTGTACATAAATCTAGTTATACCAGCTCCAACAACATGACCTGTGCTTTCAGTAATCTCTCTTACAGAGCACACACTACTTTATAAGGAAGCCAAGTGGTGTGGGACACTGTAAGTGGTGCTCGGTGTATCTTCTAGTGCATGTGCTTGTTCAGGCTGCAGTTTTTGTACCCATGAGAGAAAGATGAAACGATTGGAGCTCATGGTCAAAAAGGTTTAAGTAGCTGAGCAAACGAAAATAACATCTCTTTGGCAGAAACAAGGAAAGCACTTTTGGCTAAACATAATACTGGCAAATGTTCTGTTACTAAACATGATTTCTTTTTACAGGCAGCCACTGAACTCATCGGTATGTGGACAGCATCTGGCATTGAGAGATAGTAGCTTGTAGCTAGATGCTAGCATTATCAGCTGACTTTAGGGAGCTGTATCATGCTGCCTTCCAGCTCTCCTGGCATGCCGCCCGCCCCATTTTAAGAAGGTACTACTAAACTTATAGGCCTATTAGATCTGTCCTTCAACTTCCCTCCAATAATCTGTGGACCCTTCAACTTTTTCCTGTCAGATTCCTCATGCAGGTGTGAAACTCACGCCTAAAGCCCAGCGTTGAATTCTGATTCATGAATTCTGCTTCAATAAATATGTGCAATTTCCTCCCAAATCAAGAACAGTACAGATGTGCTGTAAAGCAACAGGCAAGTTATATAAAAAAAAGCAACAAGGCATAAACATGAGAAGAAAGCAATGTGCGAATAAGGATCAGAGGGTGAACATTTCCTAGGATTGTGACTGGCATTATGATCCTTCATTGCACTTTGCCAGTCAAAATGTGTTTTTCACAAATGCACAGCGAGCTCTGATGAACAGTCAGCGTCTGTCGCACGAAGCCCTCTCTGATAAGATATGCAGCTCCTGCTGATATAACACCAACAGCAGTACCAGTGTCACTACATGAAACTTTGTGCTCCAGAAAGATTTTCTCTGTGCAGAACAGAGATGAACTGTCACTTCATTTGCCACAGAAAACATCCTCTCGGATCTCCAGCATGAGAGTCAGGATAGGTCACGGCTAATGGATAATGTGTAGGTATCTGAGGTCTGGGTATAGGATGTTGGCCAGCAGGGCCAGAAGTCGGGGTCCATCTCTGAGACAGTGCCCTGGATAGCGGATGAACTGGACAGCTTTATTCACAGACTCCTCCAACTCGGCGTACTGCTTATTGCTGGGCATGGCCTCCAACACCCCCAACGTCTGCAGAAAGGACGAGAAACAAGTTATTTTTAGGAGATAATTGCAGACTAGAAAATGAAAACACTGCATTTGCACTTATGCTACGTACTTGCTGTGCTTTTGCAGAGAGCTGCAAGTCACTGGTGGGCTGGAGTCGAAGCTCGGTCTCTGACGGGACCTGGATTAACAGGAATGCTGCCAGACTGCGTACCACCACCCTGAACCTGGATGTGAATTAGGCATGCATTAACAGGTGGTTTATCCACAATGCTGACTTGATAATTGAATCGAATTACTTTCTTTAGCAAATAAGACGCATGTGAGCTCACCTATTAGAAACAGGAGACCTCTTCCCCAGGCCGATGGCTCCTAACAGCCCAGAGTTCATTCTTTCTTCTCCCAGCTGAAGCAGCCTGGTTTGTAGCCTCAACAGACCCATGACGACTCCTGACACTTCAGTCTGGCCTGCCTGCAGCTTCAGCTGCTCCGCTGACAGACTCAGTGTTTTGTGCCACCAAAGGAACAGCTTGGCTTCATCACCTGGACCGCTGGACCCACAAAGACACACATGCTGATGTGTTAAATGGACCTAAAAAGCCACAACAAGCAACTGAATGAGAGAGGAAGTGAATGTCAAACCTGGGGAAGACCTGATTGGTCCATGTGCTTATTAGAGCCAGCGTCCTCCTCTCATTGGCTGCTGTGTATTCAGAGTTAAGGCGCTGCAGGATGAAGGCGTAGAGCGTCAGGAAGCTGCCTCCTGATTGGCTCTCGGAGAGGAAGTCGTCCACTGTGAGCTCCGGGACCTGCAGCGATGCCAACACAGGACCCCATCCAACAGACTCCTCCTCAGCTGAAAGGAAGGAAAACATGGGCAGCAGAAAAATTAATCCTCGAAATCACATTAAACTAAAGCTTCTCTGCAAACGTGACTTTAAGGATTTGCAAAAGTCAGATGGAGGACAGGAAGCGATAATTGCTGCATAACAGTTGGATGAACCTGCACGTGTCAGAGAACTGAAGCTCGTATTAGATATAATCCAGACAAAAAGAAGAAAAACTAGTTTTCACACAACAACTGCTGTGGACACGATCAGGTAGGACGAGGTCACTTGTAATGACCTCGTCCTACAGACCTCCTACTACGATCCAGATGAAAGCACACGAGAGTCGAGAGAATTACTATTATTTTTTTGAGCGGTTGAGTCCATGACCCAGAAACCAAAGTAGTGCTGATGCTGCTCGTTATGGCCGAGTGAGTAAATGTACAAGAGAATCAGGACTTTTTATACTGCCATTTCAACTCCTGTAGGTACCTAAACTACTCCCAGAGGTCTGTTAAAATGCCATTTAAACATGGTTCATGGACAAAATATATGGTAAAGTATATGGTGAAGCACATAATTATATTGTGATTCCAACTCTATATTTAATGCAACACTCATTTACTTTTGACCTTAGTTGACTGCACTGCTCCAAACTCGAGACAGGTTTTTGATTTGATTTTCTTTCTTCACTTCACTTTATATACTTTTTTCAGGTGCTGTTTTTCCCTGATTTGATCGATTGGAACAGCCATAAACAGCGCAAATCATAGATACATGTTGGTGGTCGTCATATGCAGAGAAGTAAGTTTAAGTTTAATGGATTCAACTGACTTATGACTTGTATGAGGAGGAATGGGAGTAAATAAATTTAACAAACACACAGACTTAAATGTCTATCTTATGTAAGACAGTCTTATGTAAGTTTATGTACAGCACACCAACATGTGTGTGGGTGCATGTGCACAGGACAGAGATCTACTGAAGGAGAACGCTGCAGCATTTTCCTCTTACAGTGAGCAGTAACCCGATTCTTTTTTTATGTTTCAACCTTTCAAGGATTTTGAGGTTACATGCAAGTTACTTTAAAATGTATTTGTAATGTTATCTTATGATAACAATGTGAGAGTGTGTAGGAGTTCTTCTCATTGTTTCTCTTTGGTTACCGTGGTTGAAGTAGGCTGTGATGCAAGCCTCCATGATCCGCGTCATGTGCCGCACCGATGCAAGGCAGCGGGAGCAAGCTGTGAGGAGAGGCAGAATCGGGAAGCCCCTCCCCTTCCTGTCCAGCCAGGTGATGACATGAGCGGCGAGCGCCTCGCCTGTTGAGACACCAACGCCGTTCAGCAAAGCCAGAGCATCGCTGAACAGCCTGCAGAACGCCATGTGCCTCTGCTCCAAACCCGTCTCTGCAGGGGGAAGGAGGAGGAAGTGGTGAGATTGAGCTGATAAACAAAATGTATTACTGATGGTTGATAATGTTGTTGAGGAACACGGTGGGGACGACTCGCCTGGTGGGTTGAATGTGATGACGTTCTCCAGAAGTGACTCCAGCTGAGCCTCCAGGCTGCTGAGGCTGATGCTGCCTCCTTGCTCCAAAGTCACCAAAGACTGCACACACCAGCACACGTACGCTCCGGCCTTCTGCGTCTCCTCCTGACAGGAAGGAACACAGATTATTGTTAATGCTGTACAGAAATACAGACATGAATGTGTGCATTACTTCCCCATTTACAATATTTTAAAATAATAAAGTATATGTCCCTAAACTAAGAGCTCTTGTCCCTTAAAATTGGATATATATTAAAAATGTGATTAAGGTAACACCATTTACAATAGAAATGTGTGTTTACCTATAAATAGATTGTTTTTCATACACATTCATGTAAATATTCTTGCAGACCTGTTTTGTTTTTGCCCGTACTGTTTGGTAACCTCAGACACTCTGGTGTAAATGTAAGATGCTGTTTTACACGACCTTCCTTTGTTTGCTGAAGTGTAATAAATAGGTTAACATTAAAGCCCTGCCGTGAGCAAGCTGTTTACTTCTTTGCTAATTTGAGAGAAATTACATTCTTGGATCTTCGAGCGGTCCTGTGTACAGTAAATCTTGTTAGTGTATTTTGCCAAAATTCGTACTAATACTTTGGAACATTATCAAGTGGTGTATAAAACTCCCTTCTGCTGCTCTACGTCAACAGCAACTGTAGGGACTTAAGTGTAACATTTATGTAATTTGGCTGAGTGATACAGAGCTGGCAAAGGAAGTGGGATTGTCTAAGTTTAAATTTAATACGGATGTTCAGAGCCTCCCACTTTTACAAAAGATGGATCTGCCGGGGGCAGAGAACATGCAGATATACGTAGGAGACACATTCATTCTTATATCCTCCAACATGACGGATCCTCTGTATAAAACAGCTGTTCAGCAACAGTCATACTGCATCTAGAATCTCTATTCACACTATAAATTGACTTCTAAATACCAAGCTAACTTAAACTTTTTCTTTCCCTATCCACAGCTGTACATTGCTTCTCCAAACTGGGGATAAACTGACCGCCATCTACTGTAAGTAATACACTGACTTTGGATGGAATACAACTCCGTTTCAAGTACCTCTTTAGGAGGTTTATTATGTGTTGATAAATCAGGGTTTTGACTTGTCTCACCCTGTGTGGGGCTTCATTGGGGCGGGCGTGGAGCCCAGCAGCGCTCCGCAGTGATTTCAGCAGCAGCTGAGGCGCAGAATCAGCACTGAGCAGCAGAGAGGGAGGGTAGTGGGTGCTGACATATCCCAGAATGCCCTGGTACGAGGACAGGTCCAGCTGGTGCCAGGGCAGGGAGGTGGACTGGACCAACAGGCTGAGTAGAGGGGAGTCCTGGAGGGTTGAGGAGGAAATAAATGGGAGTGAATGAAGAAGGGACACGACGTCTCACTGATGGGACACCTGATTATTCCAGCTTACCTGTTGACTCAGGATTTGTTCCTCCTTTGCCAGGAAGACGAGCATGTATAGCAGATAGACTAACATGGTGTGAGACTCCTTTTGAGTGCCCGTGTCCGGTAG
The DNA here is from genome assembly GCA_903364295.1 of Serranus cabrilla. Taxonomy (NCBI): domain Eukaryota; kingdom Metazoa; phylum Chordata; class Actinopteri; order Perciformes; family Serranidae; genus Serranus; species Serranus cabrilla. The sequence goes on along the minus strand of CAFUXE010000892.1, from coordinate 137,874 downwards.
TGCTGGGTATGTTTTAGTGGCGGGGGGCGTTTGTAAGTGGTCACTTAGGACGCTGACCCAGTTGACTTCACATAAGACTTCTCCCAGAAAGAGGAAACAGCTCTTGGGACTTCCTCTTTCCACCTGCAGACACAGGAAACAATTAACAAAAAAACACTCACAAACAGACCTACAGTCAAATCAAACCTCTCTACTGTATCGACCCATGTGGGTCTTGAGAGACACGAGCTTGTTTCCAGGAACAGATAAGTCAAGCTAATAATAGGAGCTAAAGGGCCGAGGGCTCAAATTAACAAGCTCCCCTGTGTCCTGCATGTCTAGACCAGCGTGCAGGGTCGGGGGTCAGGGGTTCGGACTCGGAGGGTAGTAGGGTGTCTCACGTTGAAGAGCTGCTCCATCAGCTGGGTGTCGGGGTGCAGGTGTCTCCAGGGCAGGCTGCGGAGGTGTGTGTGGTACAGGTAGAGGAGGTACTCGGGTGTTCGGGGAGAGGTGCAGCTCTCACAGTACTGCATCATACACAGCCACAGTGCACCTCTCTGTCCGGGGAGCAGACGGTCTGCAACACACACACATAGTTTAACAGTACAGACAGCAAAGAGAAGCAGCACTTGAAGGCTTTAAAATGTCAAAAAAAAAATCAAGGTTATTATGTATTTGGCCACCTGACAACGGCGTCAGTGCTGTGGTTGTCTGCAAGGAGCCGTCGTAAGTTTTTAATCCAGTTTTACACCACATATTTATGATACTCTCTTCATTGCTTTTAACTATGCATTTCATGAGGATGAAGAGTTTTAGTAGTCGGACATCTGAATCTTAAGTTATCACAGAAACAAGCTGAGGAATCGTTAGCAGCAGCAGGCTCACAGCCTCTCCAGGGTCCTTATTCACAGAACAGCATTAGAGAAACACCGATTTTTATTGTGAAACTTTATTCAGTGTTTTTACTGGTTTTAATCATCAGGTCCATTTGTTTAAGAGAGGAGAAGACCTCTGCGTCTAATCTGTCTCCTGATAAAAACCTGATGAACACTGAAGGAATCCTATCTGGGAAAATGTGGCTGCAGTGATGTAATTGCTCTTTCATTTGTTGCTGTTTTGACTGAGAGACCCCTAGTGGGAGATAATCACATATTTTGTGGTTAAACTCTCTCGTGTGAACACAGCACTGCTGGGTACCCACCTCTGAATTTGTGATGCAGCGTGTCGGTGAGTTGAGCGTACAGGCCGACCAGACGTCCTGCTGCACTCGCGTCCGTCTCCAGCCAGGGGTAGCACTTACTGAGACAAAGAGACACTGACGTTGACATCCTCTTTGTTTTTTAATTTGTCTGATGAATTCCTTGGTGGAAAGTGCTAAACTGCTCTCTCCATGTATCGACCCGGAGAATCACAGTACAAACCTCTGACCACAAGAGAGGCTTAATTGTGCTGATTTATAACTTAGGCTATCATCTAATGTGGTCTTTCCTCTGCTGTGTTTTGTTTGTTTCAGAGATTTAAAGAAATTCCCCACTGTGCGTTCACTGAGGTGATGTAATACAGCTACTAGATTATCATAATCATCTGCTCAACATTCAAAAAGAGGCAAAGATTACATCTTTACAAAACTTGTGGAATGTGAATATTTCCCATCTGCTGCCCCACCGTCTGAGCTCACATCTGTGTTACATCTGCCTCCCTGACGACTGTTTCCCCCCCAACCACAACCAATGACTGCAGGAGAGCAGAAGGTGTGCTGTGCTTACCCGCCATCATCAATGTCCAGCGGAAAGATCCAAGGCTTAAATAACTTCACAATCTTACTGTGCAGGTCCTGCAGAGCTGTGAAAGTGCAAAATACATTTCAGTTTTCGAAGCACAAATCAGCTGAACTGCATTAACGACACTAAACACAACACTTTTGTTTTGGCTCCTGTTCTTAAGGAGTTAAAATGAAAAAAAACTTTTTCTATGCACCCTCAAGGCTTTTTTCTATCTATTTCTGTGGCAGATAGTCAGTATGATTATGACCAGGTGTGCCTTGTGTTAGTCACAATAAAAAGCCAAAGAGGTCTGACTGTGGTGAACCAAAGACCAGAATCTGAGAGGGATAAGCCTTTTGTATGCATAGAAAAAGTCTTAGATCAGGCAAAAACAAAAGTGTTGCGTTCATATATTCGGTGTAATGTCCTGACATTTGTTACCTTTCATCGCTCTGCCGCTGCCCACCGAGTCTCTGGCACAGCTGCTGAGCTGCACGCTGATGAGACAGCTGATCAAATGGTCCCAGAAGGAAACAACCTCAGTGATGTAGGGAGTCCAGGCTGAGTAGAGGCCAAAACTGCGGAGGTCCGGCTTACTGAGACGACTCCGCAGGAAGTAATCACTCAGCCAATCCACCGTCTCATCCACCTGATGGAAGCCAATGAAATCACGCAGCGTGGTCGGATCAATAATGAATGTTCAAGTGTCGGACAATGTGATGACACAGATAGGAGGAGATACTGTACCTGCTGAGGCGAGAGGCTGATGGGGGATCTGTGGGGAGAGGCTGAGGGTCCGACAGTTCGGCCGGTCACATCAGCGGCGCTGCGTGTTTGTTCGGTTTTGCTCTTGGTGTTGCGGGACGGAGGCAAGCAGCTCAGCACTCGCAGAGTCACCTTCCAGCACTCTGGACTCAGTAACTGGTTCGAGGAGCCTGGAGAGGTAAAGAAAGGCCTTTGTTTGATTGAAAAGTTGAAAAAAAAAAACATTTAAATTAAATATTCTTGGAATAAAAACGGCATATCGTATCTCTGATTAGCCATTTTACAGTTGGGCATCATTTGGAATAATTTTATCTCATGGGTAACTAAATTCTGTCTTGATAAAAGACACAAACAGACACATGTCCACATTTTTAAAAAGCAAACCTGATTAAGTAGCTCGGTGGAATTATTTTGCTAACTTTAGGTTTTGTTAATTAATTAATTATATCTGTTGTTGGTGGGAGGATGAGTAGGAGGCATTCTTTCAAAAGGATGAATGTGTTTTGGTGAATCACTTCAATGAGCAATTAGAGGGCTAAAACAGTCCTTCATCTAAGCACATAACCAGTCGGTGTTTAACATTACAGACGGAAAAATGAAAGGCAGCTGTTTATGCAAGTCTTTCAGAGTTAGTGTGTAGTCTAATGTGGTCTGAGCTTTCATGTGATGTTCAATGGGAAATCGTGTGTGGAAGATGTAAAACTAAAATGTATTAGTAACTAGAACTACCGCCTCGCGGTTGTGTGCCTGGACAGTCATTTTTGTCTTATTCTTACTTAAAAATTGTATTTCATGTTTTGATAATTGAAGTTGCAGCTTTACGAGTTAACACACACAGACAAACACACTCTTACTGGTCATAAGGAGACGCAGGCAGTCACTGTAGTGATCAGGGAAATGGTGGCGTAAGATCCAGGTCCAGTGTTTAGTGAAAAGGTGGAAAGGCGTGAGAAGTTCAGGCTCGGGGTCTCGGCCGCAGACACAGAGCGCTCCGTGGACCAACTCCAGCAGACGTGTTCTCTCCGAAAACACGGGATGGGATTCATTCAGCCACTGGGACAAATCAAACTGGAAGACAAGAGGCAGGGGAGGTTACTGTAACTGCACTGCTTCAGGTGTGTATCGTCTTCACAGTGTAGCATTTGTGTCGAGTCCAACCTTTGTGAGCAGCATGAAAATGACATCAGCGCTGTCAAGGTGAAGCGATGTCACCACGTCTTGGTAGAGGAAAACGAGCTGATTGGGTGCTGAATTGGGAGTGAAGAAGGGGGAGATGAGCGGGCAGAGACGCCTCTGCTCCAGGATCGTCTTCAGGACGCGACCACATTCGTCTGCATTGCCCTGGATGAACACCTGGACACAAAACAGGAGGACAACACCAGTCAACCCAAGCACCTTTAAGTCGTTTAATAAGTGCAACAAGAGAGTGAACCTGATCCTTTTACCAATCAGATGTGTTGTTTTTCTGGTTTAAGTAGGGTAAAAAAATCTTACCCATGGATATTTACTCAGCTAACTTTATTTGGGCATTCCAAATAAGGCTGTGTGGATGTGTGTATACCTGTCCCAGTATCTCCACACATGAGGAGAGGTACTGGCGTGTTGGAGGATGTCGCAGTGTGTCTTCACACACAAAGGAGACCACCTGGTAGAAGGCCGACACGCCGACATGCTGCACTGCCGGTGATTTCTGCGCTTTATACATATTCACCAGAGCCCTGAACACACAAAAACAATAAGTCAAAACAACCCTATTCTCATATTTCTTGAGATTTACTTCATGTTTATTTTTCGGCAGCACCATCTGATATTACTGACGTGATGAAGTTCTCCGTGTGGACAGCAGCCTGGGCCAGATTTTGAGGCGGAGGGGCCATGGCGTCGGCTTGAAGCTTCTTCACATCTCTGCGCAGTGACGTTATCTGAGTCTGCACTGCTTCCTGTCTCTGGACACGCTCACACTACACAGTTACAGACAAACGTTTTATTATATCACAGCAAGAAAGTTATAAAACAATATAAAAGTGTCTAGTATTTAGTTTCAGTGGTCGTACTGTGACAGTGATGTTTGCAGGTCCCTGGCATGGCTGCCCGCCCTTCCCTTTACACTCCAGGGCCATGGTGACCTGCTCTGGTTGGTTCTTGTACAGCAGAGGAAGACTCTCCAGCAGCTCCTGCTCCATCGCCACCTGCTGGGCTTCGCGTGCCACTGCGATCCTGACACCAAGATGAAAAAGGATTTCGTAATCAGTCAGAGTCAACCAGTGGGTGTATTTCTGCCCATGCATGTCTGCCTCTGATGATGTGGATATGTTAAACAGTTTGAACCTGGCCTGGTCCTGCAGGATGCGGAGGTCCTGCTGCAGCAGCTCCGCAGCAGCTTTGGAGTCTGTGAGGCAGGTGGTGGGGACTTCAGCGACTGGAGGCTTCTGCTGCCGCAGCTCTGGAGCCGGACGGGGAACTGGATGCTTCTGCAGGTTGGACAGGATGCGCTCTCTCGCTGCACACAGACAGACACAACACATGTTAAAAGCTGTAAATTGCTATTCACAGCTCATGTGTTGTACCCCTATTATATGACACCATTGACCCTGTGACCCTCAGCTCCCCTTCAAACTGAACCTTTTGGTAATCTTTCAGCTCTAGAGTATTCATATTGGCTGTGTACCATTGCTGAGGCTGGTGTAGTCAGTGAATCCGGGGTTCTGGGCCTGCAGAAACACCGGCTCACTCTGCACCTTTTCCCACAGAGACAGAACCTCTCTCTCATCATACTGCAGACGCTCCTGGTCCACATACTCCAGCCACAGTTCCTGCACAGAAGCATGGCGACACAAATTCAAATGTTGAATCTACTTAATTAAACAATAAGATTTGAATAACCTCTTACATCCACCGTACCACATTTTACATTTATAAATGTAAACCCACCTGCTGCCGCTGCATGACCTGTGCCAGCCTGTGTGGTTCATATTCGGGAGGAAGAGAGGGAAGGTAAACTTCCTGCTTCTGCAGAGTCTCATCATCCAGCCAAACGGCAAATACACCAAACAACCTGTAGGCAGCCAATCAGATGTGATCTTAGAGCCTATGCTGAAGAGAGAAGGAACATATCTGCGTGCACAGATGAAGCATCAGTGACCTACCTGACCAGCTCTGTGTGTAGCTGAGGTGAGGTTAGATAAGGAGGACGGGGATTGTCGGGGCTTTCGTCGCCCTGGCTGTCTGATGAAGGTGTGTGTGGTGGGGGCACCCTGAGGGCCTGGGAGGCAGCATGGTGGAAGTCAGACACCTCTTGTATTCTGTGTCTCAGGTCTCGGAGTAAAGCGGCCTGAGAAGAGGCCTGGAAGAACCTTCGGCCGATACATCCACCTGCAGCCAGCCTGTTGGAAAACATACAGAAAGAGACAAGGATTGACATGGATTTCGCTCTAATTCCTGGTTTCTCTGGCTGCGGACAGCACTACGTGTGAGCATCATACCCATACTCGGGTCCTGGCTGTCTGAGGTAGAGCTGTAGGAACTTCTGCCACACCAGAGGAAGGAGGGGGTGGTCGGGAGGCGTGGCTAAGGCCTGACAAGCCCAGCGGTACACCTGCAGCCTCTGCAGAGACGGTGCTACCGGCAACTTCAGCCTCTGCTGCGCCTTCTGGCTCAGACATTAACACACTGTTAGCACTTTCTCACCATTTCCAAGGTGCATTTTCAAACTTACAGGTGTGATTAATTACATATATACACAGAGTACCCAGTGGCCACTATATTAGGTATCTACAATGTAGTACAGTCCAATGCAACTTATGAAGGTAACAGTAAAGCAAATATTTCAAGCAATGTATTAAAAATCTAAACATTTCTCAACTCTTGAATCTTGCACCTAAAAGCAGCCAACCACCATTTAACAGAGAAAAAAAACTTCCATCTTTATAGTTCACTCACTGAACAACAGATTGCTACAATGCTACAGGGTAAACAAAGTTCTCCGTCCTGTGGGCGTCTTGCACTCTGATTGCCAGTTATGTGATTGGCCACCGCAGTGTGGAATCAAGTTGGTTTTTCTTTAAGTGAATGTACTTTTCTGACATCCCCTGTGGTCCACACCACCACAGCCTGAACACACTATCCACAATTAGAACAATGGGAGGACTGCTGGTTTTACCCAGCAGTAGATTAGACGACTAAACACTCACCACATCACCGCCCTGTGATGGTTTATGTTTAGTCAAATGTCATGCTGTGCAAAGTTATGCAACATTTCATCCTCCACTGACTGTGTCCTGTATTGTGAAATGCTTCGTAAAGTGCCAAGTGATGCTGAATGTTTTGTGTATGTGTCTGTGTACCTTTAACGCTTGTTCTGGGGAAATATTTGTCTCTGACAGCAGCTCGTGTTCAACACAGCGCCTCAGCTGAGAATCCTCCTCAAACACGCCCTCCATGTTCAGCACCAGCCAGGCGAACCAAACCTACAAACGCACAGACGACACCTGTCAGGACTGAGAACTTAACGCACACGATCAGGAGTACTTGCACGTACCGTTGCTGCTTAGGGGACCCTTACCTCTGCACTCAGGGATTGGCCCTCCACGAATGAGGGCGTGGCATTTCCAGCAATCCAGCCAACCAGAGAGGAGAGCAGACCACGATCTCCATGGTAACCCAAGGCATTCTGCATGAGGTATGAAAATGGAAAAATGTTCAGCTATTGTCGGCGTCCCTGAGCTCTTTCAGCCTTACTCAGTGGTCTCCGTTCCCTGAAGTTTTGTGATGAAAACATTTCACTGGTGACTCATGGTTGCAGTGCTTATTTATACTGTCAGAATATCCTCACCGATGATACCAGATCAACAACAACACTAAAATCTAAATCCCAGTTGCTTAAATTTGATTGTTAAGCCTCCATGTAATGTGTGAACCATTCGTGTTAATGTAATATTTATCTTTCTAATATCACTGAAGGCAGTTTGCAGTGCTAAATGCAGCATCTGCACCTGTGAGACCCAGAAAGTCCCTGAATAATGCAAACCTCTAACATGACTGAGTAAATACCTTATGCTGTTGGTACAGAAGCTTCTGCACACATTCCTCCTGATGCCGTGTGAACGCTGCACAGCAGATCTGGTCCATGAGGAACAGGACGGTTTTGTCCCGGTACCACAGGTTCTGCTGAGTCAGAATCCCCACCCAAAACTCCAGCACCGCCGCAGCACCGACCCGCCCGGGCTGTGAGCTCTCCACCACATGACTCTGGAAGAGAAAACACACACGTGCACTCTTTGGAGATGATGTTTAAGGTAAAACAATTTGTACACTTTTCATTGGATGTTTTTGCTTAAAGATTTGAACCATTTGCTCAGTATTATTGATTTATTTTTACAAATCTTGAGAAAATGTTGAGAGATTAAAACCTGTAACACTGGTTAAAGGTGCAACTTGAGGGGGCAATGTTCCCAGTTGGAACTCAGTTTTCAGATAATTCTAACACCATGTGAATGCAGCACAGATGCACAGATTTGATTGATGAATCTGCCCTGTGCTTGTTTGGATCCACTCCAATATTTAATGGGTTCTTCCTTGGCCAATGCTAATCATTTTTCTAAAATCCTGCTGACAGTGAGAAAAACAAGACTTCCTTAGGGGGAGACAACAAATGCTTGTCAAGACAAACCTGAATGACGCTGTTCAGCAGGCGGACATTGTCTCCGTAGGTGGTTCCTGTGAGGAGCGGTGCCACCCGGTGAGTGACCTGCTGTGTGACACCCTGAGGACACACGCTGTCGTACTGCAAGAACAACTGGATACAACTGACAAACCTGACAGAAACAGAGGAAATGAGTGAGTGTTGGAGATACAGTAGCTGCTACAAGACAAATTATTTCTTCTTTTTTTAAACAATATTTTTATTGTTTAAAAAAAAGAGGCAGGACGGTTCAAAACTGTCCTGCTACCCGTATAAACTCCTTTTCAGTCAGTGATTCATGATCCGTTGGCCAATAAGGACATAAATGAGTCCCATCATACCAACAAACTCATCCTGGTTATCTTTAAAAATACAAGTCATGTCATCAGCTCTCTTAGTGATGGTGGTCGGCTGTGTGTGAAGTTTCTTACTGAGCGTTGTTGAGCAGGTAGAAGCTGAGCGGGTAGGTTGGCGGCAGGATGTTGTCCAGGAGATGCACAGCAGCTCTCAGGTGGCGAGATTGTATCAGACTCTTCAACAACCCGACTCCGTCAGTGCAAAAGTGTTCCAGACTAGAAAAACACACCAACAGAAAAACTTGCCGTGATATTGGTTATCAATTCATTTTCCCCCATACTGGTCGGGCTCCGAAATCAACCATAAGTGTTGTCCATGAGTGAGTACAAACCTATGCCCGACTGCTGTCATGGCGATGGACAGGTAGCATCCAATAGGGATGCCTGCTTTTACAGCCCTGATAACAGAGTGCATGCTGGGAGTGTGTGTAAGCTCTGGAGGCGGGTTGGACGCCAAGGCGGGGACCGACCAGGCTCCTTTAGGGTTCTGGGCGTTCCCGTGGAGCTTCAGCCTCAGGAGGAGCTGCCAAGCCCACTGACTGAAGGAGGCTTCAGGAGAGACGCCCAGACGAAGGACACTGGCGAGGTAAGACACCTGCAGGGAGGAGGATGGAAAACAAGCCATGGTGGTTCACACTTTGCTCTGCCAATGTAAAATGTTCTTAATTTAGAACTTTCTGTACATTTTAGAAACAAATATTGTAGCTTAAGTTACTTTTCAGGTCAAGATTTAACATGAAAAACATGATACATTTAAAATGATAACACATGTTTGTACATAAAACCACATAACAGTATATTAAATAGTTAAAAGCCTTGACAAACGCTGCTCACATAAATGCATCAAAAATATGAACACAAAATATTTGGAATATATAAAACAATCTGAGTGACGACTGCTTTTTCTTTTGATGCTTTAAGTACATTTAATGTTGGCACTTTGAACTTGAATGATTACTGAATCCTTCCTGTAGTTCATGTCCCCTCAGATGGCCCAGTGCCAGTCAGCTGTTTGCGTACTGTGGTGTTCCTACATGTGACGCACTACTGAGAAAATTGATGTTCTACTCCGTGTGTCACTTGGATGAGTCAGAAAACAGCGTCATAGAGACATTAAAAAGTCCTGGAAGAGCCACTTTCGATACTCTTCTGCTTTCCGGAGGTGACAGCCTGCACACGAACACTACGTAATTACTGGAGAATTGATGTGATTTTGATTCTGCAGTGTGTTTGTTTTTTCTTATTTTTTTCTTTTAGGACCCAATGAAGATCGATGATGACTAAACATCTGTGAGCAAAGAGTGGGCGAGTCACCTGTTTGATTCCCTCTGATATGAGGCCACTGTACGGTTTGTCAGTCAGGTACTTTTGATAGGCTTCAGCCACCAGCAGAGCCACTTCACTGTGGAGAGACGACGCCAAGGCCAAGGAGCCATCCTGCAGGAGGAAACAGGTTCAACTACAAACCTACAACTGTATTCATATCTGGACACATAATGTTTAATGAATGAATGAGTACCGGTGTGTAACCCCAGTTAAGACCCTCCAGTATGACGCAGGCCAGCCGGTTCTCCACAGCTGACAGAGGATGCTGGAGCAGCCAGGCTCCGATCACACAGATCTCCTCTGGCCGCGGCCGCCACAGACTCAGAGGCAGCTCTTTGCACAAGTACAGAGCCACCTAACACACAACACAACACACAAAGTCCTGAGTTGAAGCTGAATGACAAATTAAATAGTTTGTAGTCAACAGCATGCAGTTAAATCTGGGGTAGGCAGTTTCATTTTGGCGTCATTTGGCAAAAATCACACAGCCTTTCAGCATATTTTAATTCAAGTGGTCTCAGAGAAAACCAGACTTCTGCACATCCTCTTGCCTCTTTTTCCAGGCTTTACAACATTTAGCGTGTGACGAGAGACCAATCACAGGTCATTTAAGAGAGAGGACATTCCTATTGGCTGATCTGCAGATGCAGAAGGGAAAATCTCTTCAGATGGTGAAAACCTGATTCAATGCTATACAATCCTGCAGAATATAGTTGCTATTCCAGCAACAACTGCCTGCACTGCAAAGCAACCTGAAAAAAGGAAGGCGGACTCATCAGAAAGAGAGTCATTAAACGCAATAAAACATGTCGATCTCATCAAAGTGTTTCAGAGATTCAGTCGTCTGCCAACAAAAATCACGACGGCAGAAAATTCAAGTTCATGTTTACGTTGCTAGCTGGAGCCTTGAATCACAGTTTGCAAAGAGATGAGGACAAAAATTCTCATATAATTGCCACTATATAATGACATTGGGCTCACGATCTGGATGCTTGCAATGAGTGACTTATACTAGTGCAGGTTACTGTGTGAAGCGCTTCAGGTGGAGGGCTGTATATTAAAATGTTGGCATGTTTTTGTCTTTTATGGAAAACTGCCCCCCAGCTTTAATTCTTCACGGAACAGTGATACTAACCATTCCCACAGTCTGTATGGTCTCTCTCAGTCTCTCCAGGAGCACAGAGATAACGTGTGGATGGGCTGTTGCTATCGCGGCCAGCAGCTCCCTCCCGACTTTAGAGTACGTTTCTCTGGTAGACACACTCACATAAGACACCTGGAGCAAAGAATGAGAAAAGAGATGTCAAAGAAGGAGGCAGCTACTGTGTGTTTCCTAACAAAGGAGCACGGTGATGAATCTTTTACCATTGTCTAAGGTCCTTCAAAGTTTCAGTATAAAAAGCTTACAGTGTATATGGCATCTTATAAGTAATGCAGCACATCTATATCTGTATTTTACACATGCTTCTTCTAATATTTTCCCATCTCCGGTTTTCATACCTGGTACACGAGCAGAGTTATGGTTGTGATGAACGCGGGGTCAGAGTGCTGAGTTGGCGTGGCCATGTGTGCGAGTGCGGTGAGGAGGGAGATGCCATCAGAGCTGTTGACCTCACACAGCCAGTGTTCAAACCTGTCCTGGTGCTGTGGGTCTGTAATTAAACATGACAACAGACTGAGGAGAAGGATTTAACACATGTTTTTGAACCTGGTTTTAAAACCTCAATGCAATAAATGTAAATGATGAAGCTGTGGGTACTGAGCATTACTACAATGCTCAAGCTGGTTTAATTTTAAAGGACGATATTTTCTGCAGGGAAGAAGGTCACTGGTACCTCTAAGAGCCTGAACGCAGGAGTGTGTGTCACTAGCAGAGCCGAGTGTTTCCAGTCCGGCTGTCTCTGCACACTGCATAACGTAAAGGACCCTCCACAGCATCGAGCTGGACAGAGTCCCATACGGCATCTCGGACATAAACAACCAAATGCCCAACCTGTAAGAGACCAAACAGAAAGTAAATGTGAAGCTCAAAAATGACATAATTTACATCTTAAAAAAAGGAACGTTCCTTACCTTTTGTTTCTGAGAACGTGTAAAACAGCTCTGAGGAACAGATTGTCGTACTCCAGCTGCAGTTTGTCCAAAGACAGAGAGTGTCCAGAGCTGGATCCATCAGCACCAGTTATACTCACATACTGGGCCCAGTGATCACTGACATAACACACTGTCATTCTGAGGGGAAAGACAGAAGACAGCATTATGTATATTTAATGTTAAATACTGTTTATATATAGTTTTACTGTGTTTTACAGATGCACTGACCGTATGATGTGTCCTACTCGTTTAACTAGCTGTCTGTATCGTGCTCTGTTGTAGGTTTGGAGTCCAAGAGCGAGAATTTCGATGAGCGAGGAGGCAAAGGCAAAAACACGCATCATCTTCTGACTGGAACAGGCCTGGGGTTCATACACACCTGACAGGAAAGGAAAGTGATGTGTCAGTCAACACAGTGTGGGATACACACAGAAGAGTCCCACACACACCAAGTGGGAAAACAATTCACGGCTCTCCTTTGACTTTGTGTTGCATGAAGGTGCCTCCTGGTGGATTTCATCTACTAACAAACAACAGAAAAATGCTGAAAAGCTGCTGTTTGACAGGGTAGAAACTACGATTTTATAAGCTGCTGAACTGAAAAACTGAGTCTTTGAAGACAAAAGTTGATACAGGCAATAACAATGGTTATAGTTGGGCAGTCAGGATGGGATCCTCCCGTTTCAGAGCATGACGTGTTGCGCTCTGCCTCTATATAAACCAACAGACGGACAGACGGACGGACAGACTTCCTTACCCTGCTTGCTCATCCCCAGCATGTGTGAATAGAGCTGCTGGAACGGGAACTGGGTCAGCAGGGAGATCAGATCCTCCTCACAGAGTAACAACCAGCTGCTCTCTGGGTCCTCATCCTGGACACACAGAAGGACACTGATGAGGCTAAATGACCACACACAGACAACAAGTCTCTATTTTTAACAGTTTTTAAAGAGGATATATTATGCTAATTTTCAGGTTCGTGCTTGTCTTTTGGCTTCCTACTAGAACATGTTTACATGCTCTAATGTCCAAAAAACAGATATTTCTCATATGGGAATAAACCTGTTTAAACGTGTTCATCCTGTCTGAAATGCAGTTTTAGCTCCCGTCTCTTTAAGTCTACCTCCCAAAAAAAGCCCAGTCTGCTCTGATTGATAATTTCTGGGTCGTACGTATCTACCGTCTTCAGCTGAGGAATGACTGTAACAGCACTGCAGTGGTACCTTGTACCTATGTTATGTTATGTTACTATATATCTATAGTAGTGGCATCACAACCTAATAATGAAATTACAGTATCTTAAAATGTTGCCACTTTGCAAAATGATATGTTTCTCGTAGGTTCCCAAAACAAAGTGGTTCCTAAGCAACACATTAGTTCTGGCAGCACTCGTAGTTTAATGCCAGCAGACTGATACTTTAACAGGCCAATGTGTTCATTTGGCACCTTTTTAAAAAAAACAGCTTTGAATATGACTCAGCAGATCAGAACAAAGACCAGAACATTCATCGTCTACGAATCTGAGTGACACATCACTTACAGACAGGCAGACTGGGTACTTTTTAAAAAACATAAAAGGATCACAATCTGAGAAGGAAAACAAAACAGATACTGCTTTGTCAGAAAAAATAAATCAACAATTTTATTGAGTATATCAAGTTTTGCCTTACAGATTGGCTGTTGTTTATGTTAATCATGTTATGTGTATGTTTCCCCATTTTCTTATCCCATATATAACACTAAAGTTGTTCAACACATTTATTAAGTCACATTTTTGGGATAATTCTTTGATTTCTAACTGTGATGTAGGAGTTTTATTTCTTTCCTCTTACTGCCGTCATCACCCGTCTACATACCTCCTCTCCCCCTTCGTCCACTAGTGTCCAGTTTCCAGACTCCGGTCCAGAAGCTGCTGAGCTCTGACTCTCACAGGGCTTCAGATGTGCGAGAAACTCTGCACGGTGTCTGTGTCAAAACATGGAAGACACAGGTTAAAGATGTCGGGTTGTAAGGACGACCTGGACTCTGATGGAACACCAAAGACATGAAGTGGCTCTGATATCTACCTTGAGGGGGACATAAGGATGGCCAGAGCTTGCATAAAGTGCTGCACTCCACAGGCGTTCCCCCAAACTTGGATCTGAGGCAGATATTTGAAAGACATCAGTCAGTATGTATAACCAATATCATGACAAGAGTAGAATAACAGTTTACCTAACTAACCTGAAGGAAGGGTGCAGCCCATTTGCCGACCCCGGCAGGACAGCACAGAAGGTGGCACAGCAGGTACAGGTGCTCCCCGGACCCTCCGACGTGCAGCAGGACCGCAACCTGGAGAGACGACCAGAACCATCAGATGAAACACAACAACATAACAAGGAGTAAGAACAGTTGGCTCAGTGTCTGTGTGTGTGTGTGTGTGTGTGTGTGTGTGTACCAATCTCTCCAGCCAGTGATGGATGTCTGTCTGGAACTGTGTGTCATCCAGGACTCTGCGAGTGAAACTAAACAGAACGCTGACGGCCTCTTTCAAGGGTTGGAGAGAACAAGGCTGCGTCTGGCTGCCAGAGCAATCTGACACCAAAAACAAACACAAAGCTGATGTCAGTGATGATCTTATTAGTAGTACAACAGCCATTTCAAATCCTTTGTTACATATATTTAATTGTATACAGTAGAAAGACAAGAAAAACTTTTGTTTCTTTCTACATATAAAGACCTATTCTGAATTAGATGCATTCTGTTTTACACAGCTTTTATGGAAACAGGGTTGTATTATACATGTGAGCCATGTTTTTAGCTTGTCTGCTTCAATGCCAGTGATAATTGATAACGCTCTCACCTTTTAGGAGACGATACAAGTACGACTCCACCTGGAGGCGGGACAGCAGAGCAGTGTACGCATGTAGCGCCACCTTCTGATGAAGCAGCTCACTGCGAGCTTCAAACAGTCTCCTCAGCTCAGCCAGCACACTCTGACTGAACTCTGCCTGCTGGAAGCGATGGTACCCACACACCTTCGACTGATCTGCACACACACCCTGTACGGAAGAAATTACATTAACTGTGTGATTACAGCAGAATAATTGTTTCTCTACAGATTATGAATCTGCTTTTTGTTTTATCCACCACACCTGAAGTGTGAGCTGTTCGTCTCTGAAGCTCCACAGACGGTTCTGTGTGCTCTTGCAGTCAGAGGACTGTGTGTGTAGCTGTGTGTGCGACTGGGTCAGCTGCCTCCGACAGCGCCAGTAGTTCTGCAGCAGTTCGGTCAGTTCGTGGTTCTCTTGCCGGGCCAGAGCACAGAACTGGGCCGCACACACTTCAACGCCCTCTAACCAAGCTCGCAAACCTCCACCGGGCTCCCACACACTCAGCTGCTCCAGTGAGAACGGCTGCAGAGGAAAAACACGAGGTGAGAGGTTATAATCATGCCTGTGAGCATGTTGGTAAGGACACATAATAACTATGTTATTAACTGGACATTGACTAAATGCCTTCATGTTTAAATATTGGATATTGGTGGATGATGAATTTATTTTATAAAGAAAATCAATAATAATGTGCAAAGCATGACTAATCTAAAGTCATGGACTAAAAGGTAGATACAAATATTGTTCACTCAGCAATAATGGTCTAAATAGACTCAGCTAGAACAGTCTAATTATTAGAGTGCTCTGGCTGAGTGAAAAATGTGTGTTCGGAGTCTAATAAAAAGAAAACAAATTCAACATTTATCATCATAATACAATAACTATAAACATTCAACAGCCATTATAACCACACAACAGTGAGCATGCCATGTAAATATATTGTGTGAAATTTTCATTGAATGTACAAGCAGATTGAAATGAGCACAATGAGTTGGATCCGTCTATTGATGTTCGTAAACACAACATTCCCATTAGCTGGATGACACCAGAGGATCTCATCCTTGACTGCGGTGCACGCCAGCGGATTCAATCTTACTTTGGATGAGCTCTGTCTGCTTGGTGTTTCGCTTTGTTATATTTGCATTTTTTTGTGGGTTTGTAATTTTCATAGCTTCCTCCTGAACATGTGCTTACGATCTGGCACCTGTTTGCTCTGCTTTTAAAAGACTCACAACCTGTGTGTTGTTATTGGCTGTCGCCTACAAGCCCAGTGCCTCTACTCATTGTGCCTTAAACTTGAATTTATCCTTTTCAGTCTTTCCCATTTGAAAACACCCACAGCTGTATTCCCTTATTGTTATCTCTGAATGTGTGTGTGATTACCTGAATTTCTGTGGCTGTCTTGGGTAATTCTGGGTAGAGTTTGCTCCTGGAAAGTTCAGCTACAGACTCAGACACAGGCTGCAGACTTGGAGGGGAAGATTCCTGCTCAGGAAGTGTCAAAACTGCAGGTCCCTTTTCTCTGTTTTTCAAAGCTTCTTCGCAAAGCTGCATGACGGGGCCCTCCTCCAGAGTAGGGAGGGAGGGGTACAGTGCAGGGGCACTCGGGGCATTTTGGATCTGAAACTGAGATGAAACGGAAGGCTGATTCCATGATTGTGTGTCTTTCCCCAACTCAGGGGTCTGTGCTGCAACTTGAAGCTCAGCCCCCTGAGCTGCTACTCCAACATCCTCTTTTTTTGATTCAGTCTGTTGCACTGCAGCCTGTGGCTCCGTCTGTAAAGTCTTAGTTGACACTGATGTAGATAAAGAATGTGATGAGGAGGTCTGCAGCGTTTCATGGGGCGGATCTGAAGCCTCTGCTGTGGTCTCAGGAGGCTGAACAGGGTCCTGCTGCTCTTCCACTGGCTCCTGATACGGCAGACTGAGGGGGATGTCGGTGAAGCCGGAGGTGGAGGCTTCATCGCAGACCGCTGATGGCACTGAGGCTTGTTTGTCTTCCTCTGCCTGCTTCTGTTTCCTGACCAGCTGAAAACAGAGACAGAAAGAAAAAAAAATCAGTTTTCCTTATTTGCCAGCTCAGCCTGTGTCAGCCAGTTTTCCACGTGTGCTAAAGGGCGTGTGACTAAAGCGCAAACATCATGATGAATGTGACAAAAACAACAAACACTAAAAATCCCAGCATGTCCCACTGATTAGCTCTGTCACCAAAATTAAAAACACAATCTTCCTCTAATCTGCAGTGCTATTTATCCATCTAGCACAGCTCTTACACGAAACTGCTGACAACAAGGCCTGTGGATAAGCTATTAGAGTAACCAGGTCATGAATTCAAATGTATTTTTAGTTTCATTATAATCGACAGAGGGCAGGCATCTCAAGGACGCCAACACTTCAAACAATCTGGACTGAAAAGTAAAACTTCAGGCAAGAGGCCAAATGTGTGTTTTAATTTAAGGTTGAACTTTCCATTTAAGATTCTGTAATTAATGTATTTTTTGATCATGGGCCTCATGTGGTCATGTTTGACAGGCTTTTCCAGTTTTTCCGATTTCTAAAGAAATTAAAGTATGCTTGGATGGATGCTATAAATAGTCCACGAGAGGGAGTGTGTTGTTATTGTTTTTCTCTGTGATGGGTTGGAGAGACATTTCCTGTCCTGCCTCCGGACCAATGTTTGTTAGAATAGACCCCAACAGAAGAAGAATGACAGTAAAGGACTTGTTTAATCACCTGAGATTTCCCGCTGGTTTTGGATTTGGTCTTCTTTGGTCTTACAGCCTCCATCTTTGCTCACATCAGTTTTCCCCACAGCTCAGATCACGCTGACAAACAGCTGACTGAGATGTCTCCTTGCGGAAACGATGCTGTCCAACGTACAACAGGCAGTCTTCATACGTAAACTGGATCCACACAAACAGCAACTATTAACTGGAATAGCCAGCGAGTTGTGATAAGCAGCTAGTCGCTGGCTGTGCTGTCAAGATAAACACTTGTCATGGGTTGTAAACAAAACACTCTTGTAGGGCCCGTTGAGCAAACTCATTAGTGGATGACAGCAAGGCAACAACTAGCATGCAGCTTAGCGTGGACATAATATCCAGAGAATACATTTCTAGGAAAGCGAAACCAGCCCCTGCTCGTTAAACTGAAGCCAAACAACAGAGGACGCTTTAGCCAGGCTAAGCTAAGCTAACGCGTAGCTGATGGCTCGTTACGCTGTATTTCTCCTTAGCGATGTGTTCAGCAATGGCTCTAACTTCTTCGTACTGTTGCACATGTTATCCAAAGACGATTTCAACACGTCGATCCGAGTGACAGGCGGCGGTAGCCCCCAGTCTGCTGGTCAGCTGTCATTTGTTTTGTTTGTTCCAGGAACTCCGCAATCTTTGATCACGTGACTACTCCACCTCTCTACGGAAAGTCAAAGAGCCCAAACTGTGTAATACGTACACACAGCAAAAGTCACACTGGCATTTTTCTGAATGAACAGATGTTACAGATGAATGTCGCTGATTAACTGCTGAATGTGATGTGATTCAGGAAGTCTGATTGATATCACGATATATTTTTGCATATTATATCATATTTAGAAAAATAATTAACCACCATACAAATTAACCATCTTCCCTAGTATTTAAATCATTTTTTTTTTAATATGAAATCTATCTTTATAAAACTATGTTATCATTGCCAACAGTATTCATATAAATGCACAGCCAGGTCAAAGGTCAAAGAAAAAATATTTATTTACAAATGTAAATTAAAATGATTGAAAAAAATATATATATAAAAAAAATCCCTTTAAAATGCATTCACTCCCACAGGCCAACCAAACCAAACATAATTAAATGTCCCTGTGCACATTTTATCATGAGGACCAGAGTAAGTGCTGGTTCTTAGCTGCAGTTGATGTGATCAACTATCATCTTACATATAAACATTTCCTTCAACAAAACAGACTATATTCTATATCTAGCTGCTCTCTGATATTATCAAATAAACGCGTCACACTGCATGACAGACTCCCTGTCACATCAGCCAGCAAACACGTCAGCCGACATGTCACACACTCCGCCTGTATCCTGAATCACCCTGGTGCAAGTCATTTCCATTCAGGAAATTGACACGCCAGATGACACGCTGTCACACAGAGGAAGAGAAGGGAAGAGGGACAAAGGAGAAGGACTGAGCTGCTGGCAGATGAAGCAATTCATAGGCTAAATTTAGAATTATAAAAAGTCGTGTATTTTAAGTTACAGGCAACATTGTGTATCATAATACACTTCACAGAAAATACAAAATAACTGAACATACATAAAAGCTAAGGCAGTATAGAGTACAGAAATAGATAGGTCGTTACTGTGACACTACATTTCCTGCTAATAGATATAATAATTTGAATTAAGGCTGCACGGTTTAGAAAAAATATCTAATTGCTTTTGTTTGACAGATATTGCAATTTTGAAACAATTGAAAATATTTTTACAATTTTACACAATATTTGTAACTCTCGTGATGACAGAACTCTTATGTTTATAGAAAACCTAAAGACCATGCTTGATATGTTCTGATGTAAAATCTCCAGTGGCAGAGTTTGGGCTCATTCGCAGAGTCATATGACAACTTTAATCATCCATCCTTTACTTTCAGTTTCAGGCTATTCAAGACACACATCCTGCTGTGAGCACTGTGGAGGCCTGTTAGGAGGGCGTGTGCTTGCCAGAGGTTTGACAGACTGTTTGCTTTGTGTTTTTATGGAGCCTTGGTGAAGGACTGCTGGGTGGGGTTATCTGGACTTCTGTCTCCTGGCCGTATAATGTGTGTAAAGGAAGTTGTTCCTGCTTGGACGTGCGACTTGGCGCCTCACTGAAGGCCTCAGGTGCATGGTGAATGTATGCTTGACTCAGAGCCAGGCTGAGGATCTCTGTCTTCTCCTTGTAGAAGCGCAGCTCGATGCCTCGACGGCGGGCCAGCACCAGCTCCCTCTGCGCCACCTGCAGCTCCTCGCCGAGCCGCCCCGCTGACCTCTGCTCCCGGCCGAGCCAATCCAGAGCCATGCTGCTGCGCATGTACTCATCGAGGCCTCGCTGAGAGTAATAGGAAATCACACTCTGAGGGGGAGGAAGACAGATTCATCAGCATATAACTGATGATTTATGAGGCGATGAAATATGTCCTCAGCTTAACCTGTACCTGTCGAGAGCACAGCCTCTCCCTCAGAGCCTTCAGTGTCCCATTCCACTGCAACAACTGGAAAATTGTCATCATCTCCTACACAGGGAAAGAGAGAGAGAGAAATTTGGTGAGACAGCAAGAGAGAGAGAGAGAGAGAGAGAGAGAGAGAGAGAGAGAAAGTCTTGTGCAAGCCAATGAGTAATGACATGGATATCAAACCCAAACACCCAGCTCTGTGTACAAAGGTCTGACAAAGATAACATATTATGTGAATATTTCTTGAACTCACACCTAAACTGTGTATGATTGGTTTGAAAGGATACTGTAAATCTTTATGCACCAGGTAGGTTTCACCCTGATTTATGAAACACTGTCTGCCATGTGTTAGGAGCCAGTGATTAGTGTTAAACAGAGAACGCTACACATGAACTAAAAATTAGCACACATGGAAAATATGACACGTAAGTCGTCCGGGGTTGAAGTCCATGTTGTATCTGCTGGTGTGTTGACTCTTTTTACAACTGTGCAGCTAACAGGAAAAGGAAACTGACTTTTTAAATACTTTACATGTAAAATAAATTAGATTTGTGAATCCAGTTATTTATACTTTTTCTATTATTTTTTCTGAATACATTAATGTATAAATGTATGTAATTAATTACATACTTATTGACTTTTTATGCTGTATTTGAACTATTTATTGAAGGATTATTATGTCAGTGCAAAAAGTTAAGAAGTTGCAGAAATTGTTTTAGCCTGCAAAGATAGACTTGTTTAAACTTCTTGAATGGGTCGATGTGGTTCCTGAGGTTTGGTTACAGCAGGTACTGTTGGGGCCCAGTGTGATATCTTAACTTAGCGCCCAAATCCCTCGCAGCACCCCTTCCCATGGAATGATAATGAACCCTTTTCCTCCAGATAATAACCCTCTGTCTGCAGACATATGCTTATTTACACAAAGGTAGAAATATTAGGTGTTTCATACCATGAATCCCTGCTGCGGTGTAACTGAGAGTGAGATGGAATGTGAACAAATTAGCAAAAGCTTAGTTTGTAGGGGGGCAATGATAACAGCGGAGGGTGAAATTACCACCCAGTGGTTTTGGCTTCTGTTGTGTTTGGCTTAATAGGACCTAATTATGTCAAATGATAATGCTTTAATTTGGAGACCAATTAGAAATACACCATTTAGCAGAAGCGCACCTCTTCACAAAGCCTGAATCCTTTGAAGTAAATAGATCTTTTATGCAATTACCACATGATTTATGAACACAGTTGGAAGGAAAATTGCTTTTTGCAAA
>CAFUXE010000892.1:105543-116514 GCA_903364295.1 Serranus cabrilla | reverse complement strand
AACTCCAGCATGGTTCTTCCTATGTAGGAGTGTAGCAGCAAGCTGTAGGTTCCTATACTGGTGCTTGAATCACAAGCATCTTCCATAGAGACCTTCACAGAGATAACAGAGCAGGTTAATGTTAATGATGAGGCTAAATTCTTCTAATATGACGCATTACTGTGTGTTTGCACTGGCGGACACTCACAGCACTGTCTGTGGCCGCCTGCTGTAAACTCTGAGTGATGAACTGAGGGTTTATGCGTCGACACGGCAGCTCGTTCACAAGCGAGTTCATCAGGGCCACGCGAGCTGCATCCCTCCGAGCCTCCGCCTGAGTGTCACACACCTGTGGAGGAGGAGATGATGAACATGAAGGGTTAAAATGTCAAAAAAGAGAGAAAAATGTGTGAAAATGTGTCACTTAAAAAGAGGTATCTGGGTGTGCTAATATGTGTGAGCCTTGGGTCGACTGACCCGACTCCACTCCGTAACATTTTGATGATTTTACACTTCATTACAGCTAATCATGGGATCAGAACTTAAATCACCAATGACATTAAAACATTAGAGGCATTCACAATCACATGCCTGCTCTGAGCTCAGGGCTGCTGTCTGGGCCACAATGAGCCCATTGAGAAGCATTGTTGGATTTAAAAAGAACGACATCAATTAGAAACAACTTTAAAATTGTGTGTGACTGTGTTTTTTTCCCCCTGAATGACCTTCAAGGGTTTCCTGTGAGCTCTTACCTCTGATAGTGAAAGTTGATGTTGGATATTAATACTTAACAGTTTATAGGAAAGCTTGAACTAAAACTGAAGTTTTACTTTAGAAATTATAGTAGTTGATCTTTCATCTAAATGAAGAGATGCAATGCAGATTAAACAGTATTATGCATGATTGAAAATAATAGTGTAGCCCTGTGGCTCTTATTTCATTCGTTTATATCAGGGTTTATATAAAGGGATTAAAAGTTGATTATAAATAACAGTTCATCAAGTGTAAATATGTTAACAAATGTGATGTATGACATGTTAAAAAAGTCATTCTATGTACAGTTAAAAGTCAGAGACAAAAGGGTGGTGTTTAGTTTTAAAACAATTCATAGTTGGTTGTTGGCACGAAGAGCATGGGGACCATATTTATTTGTAGCAGTGACGCATCTTCTTATTCATTCATCTCTGTACACTCAGTCCTTAGCCAATCCTGTCCTCACCTTCAGGGAGGAAGTGCTTAGCGTCAATTACATGCGTAGTGAAGTATCGACAGCAGGGGTTGCTTTATTGCCATTGAGCCGGAGAGCTGTAAGTAAAACACTCTTAACTTCCAAGACTGACGAAGAGTCGTCGCGTGGTTGATGTGTGTGAACTCTGAGAAGCTGCCAGAGGTAAATTCATGTCTTATGTACTGCTGTTATTTGAAATGTGTTAACGAGCTAAATTGCTAATCACTGCTAGCCTTTAGCTTAGCCTGCTCATAGTCTTCACATTGTTAACTTTGCATCGCCGCTAGCAATTGCTAATTTGTGTAGAATATGTACTCCGCCATGAGTTAGCCTATAGCTCATTTATTAAGAGGAATTGTTTATTTCAGAACTGGACATTTGCCATAAGAGGGAGAGAGTGAGGACCGGGAGAGCCCTGGACCGTGTGGGAGAGACTGTAGCTGCTGTACTTCGTGGTTCCTGCACCGTGTTGCTGTGGCTACACGCTTCTTTACTTACCGCCGAAACTGCATCGTTCTGCCTTCCCATCGTCATATCTGACTGTGTTGGATTCGTGAGTACATTCACATTGTGCTCGTGCTTTTTGTTTCTGCTGGTTATACTGAAACTGTGAGAACATTATATGAGTTTTGGACACTGTTATCAGTGCATACTTAAAGGTCAACAGTGAACAAGTTTACTAATTTGAAGAGTACTATTTCTTTCTTTCGTATTGTAATAAATATCTGTGTTAAAACTAAATCCTGTGTTGTAATTATAAAGTGATACATTTTGGGTAAATATAATTCAGGTTACAGTTAATTTATTTTAAAGGGGAAGTACCAAATTTGTGTTTACTTCTTAAATATTATTGGAGGCACCGCCATATTATTTTATATCATTATCCGCTAATACAGGTATACAACGCCATTTCCAGACGAACTCAGGCCCCGTCCCATTGTACTACAACACCCCAAATTATCTATTAGTCAGTATTCTTTAGCTACTTTGGACTGGGGTTACAATAGCCATACTAGCAATTAAACCAAGTTATGATGTGTTTTTATTACTGGCTGCTACAGTGTGTGGCTGGTGTTGTTTTCACCTTGTCAGTCCTTTTGTGTGTCATCAGGGCCAAATGTTGTCCTGGAGACACCTATTGTAGCAGAAACTACCACAGAAACGGCTTTGAGAGCTTAATCAGGTGTTTAAATGTTATTTTTTATTCAGATTTTGTCAGATTTGTTTGTGTGACAGCTTAATAACAATAGTCATAAAACTTTACAGGTGTCTATTGAGTTTAAAATGAAGGTCGAGCTTTAGGATTGAGATATTGTCCTAGAAATAATTATGATTAATGATCTTTAAGTCTTGGCATTATTTTCACTTCACCTGGTTTCCTATTGCTGTTCATTCGACTTGGATGCAATGAAAACATGTTTGGGAAAACCCTGCTGTTTTCCAGCATCATGTTGGCTAAAATCTTGGTTACATTATGTAATCATACATGTAAACACAACAGGTAATATTGTACAATAACTGGAAATGATGTCAATCATTTTTGCTGACCTAAGTCAATGAGGTGATTATCATGACAGGGCTGGATGAAAGTGGTTCGATCGAGTCCCAGTTTGTAGTCTCTCTCTAGATGCATTTTGAACTGATGGTAATGTTTCTAAACTCTCCCCCATTTCACCATGAAGACAGAAACCATCATGTATCTTAAAATTATGTTAACATATCAGTTTTAAATGTTTCACACACCACTACTATAAAATGTATGTCTAATGCCAGGCAGCACAGATGATGATAAACACACCTTGTAGTTACCGAAGCAGCTTCCTCCGGGCAGGGTGACGTAGCAGACGTATGGAGGACCAGGGGACGGAGCAGACTCGTACAGCAGCAGGCTCTCCGTGTGGACGGCTGCGTCGCCAACATCTGACTCACTGGAGGAGCCATTCAGCTGACCAGTCTGCCTCTGCTCCCAGAAGTTATGGAGCATGGCCACTACATTCACTGCTCACAAATGAACACATTTCAAACATCAGTGACTTTTAACTATCAGCTACAGTGAAAGGTGTCTTTCTAATCTAAGGGAAGCATAAATATACAAGCCAGACATCTGTAAATCAGCATTCCCAGACAGTGTTTATTTTAGTAGAATTAGGAGCTGTAAGTGCCACCCCATAAAGTATACAAATCAGCATTTTGTATCCCTTTGAGCTTTTTCTGACCCTGAACAAGCTTGAAAAGTTTCCTGCGTCCTTCAGTGTGCGCCAAACTAAACTACAGCAGCTCAGGGAGAAAGGACTTGAGAGGAATACTTTGCAGGAAACATAACAATTCTAGACAAAACATTGAATTGTTTGCCTCTTTGCCTGTGTTAAACACAGTTTTAACAATTGTAGCAGGTTCATTCTGATATCTAAAAGAAAATGTGTCTATTTCCCTTTGAAGCCAGCATGAAGTTTCTCACTAAGTGTCCCAGTTACTCACAGTCTTTGGGGCTGTTGTCGGTCTCACTCTGCGACAGGTATGACATGATGCTCTCCTCCACTTCCTCTTTACTCATCTTCATCCAGTGTTTACTTCCACAGTCAGTCCACTTCAAAATCTCCCATCAAAACATCTCACATGACCCTAGAAATGAGCAACCACTGCCGCCATCACAGCTCAGGGTGGAACATCATAAGGAATAAACTCAAAATCTGAAAGCCCCTCCACTCTGCCTCTCTCCCCTCCTCCTCCTCTCCTGTGTGAACATCCCACCAGGGTTTCTCTTTTGAAGCGGACCACCTTTGTCCACCCTCACTGCCAATTAGCTCAGAGGGCCCCTCACTCTCTCTGCACACACACACACAGAGGTGCAGAGCTGGAATGCTGAGCCCCTCCCCTCGAGCCGTGCAGCTGGCTAATCCCTGAACAGAGCCGGACAGTTAAAGACCTGCACCAAGTTGCCAAGTTGAACCACAGATGGCTCAACGTACCACCTTAAGGAACAGGAAAAATATGGCTTGTTCTGTGGAAAGGTTCATGACTGGAGGCTCATTTGTTAGATGAAATTCCCTCAGCGTTTGGCATGTTAGGGACATTTCTACCCCACATGTAGTGTTTAAGATGTGTGGGGGGTGGGATACTTTTGACTTCACACACCAGTTTGAGCCCACCGAGCCCGGAGTCTGAGCTCCATTCACCCCTCTTCAATATGAATGGCCTTTGTTCAAGTCTGAATTCACCCGCTCTGTGAAAGCCTCTTACACGTAAATGAAGCAGATTCTGAAAAAGAAGCGGTTTCTTCGCTCCAGAGTCCTCTGCTTTCTCATCTTTTACATGTCATGGTCTCGGTTGAGTCGTCAAGCGTGACAGAGCGAAGGCGAATGCGTGTCTGTTTTATGCTAAGTGTACTGTGGCGTTTTTTGAACATGTATGCTCCCACATACTTGTGTCAGTGGCTTCTTTTTTGATTGGTTGCTGGGAG
This sequence comes from Serranus cabrilla, assembly GCA_903364295.1. Lineage (NCBI taxonomy): Eukaryota > Metazoa > Chordata > Actinopteri > Perciformes > Serranidae > Serranus > Serranus cabrilla. Next base: position 111,847 of record CAFUXE010000892.1, on the reverse strand, counting down.
GGTGGAGGTAGCGATCTATTCAGACTGCCATAATAGTAAGGAGACCTTTGAAATGGCAGTTTAGCATAAATGAAAGCATTAATGAACTTGCATTCTGTTTGATTCTTAAATCCACATCACATTAGTCACTCTGTCAGCAGTTTACACAAAGTGAACTTGAAACTGCAACAACGGCAAAAGTTACTCCATAGGTTTAAAGGGTTCATACAGATTGTTAGGAGTGAAATTCAAGCACTTTAAGCTACCTAAACCAAAATATTTACATTTCAATTGTCATGCTATTGCAAAAAAGATTTGCATATTTTCTTTATACCCACAGCAACCAATTTATCTTGTCATTTTATTTCTTTTACCACCTTTTCATGTAAAATTTGACTGATCATGATTCATTCTTGCTAGTTTCCAAAGCAAGGATTCAGCTGACTTATCTAGCGATACATGTTTTTCACATTAAATTCTACTCAAATTTAAGAATTATTTTCTATCAAATTAAGCTTTTTCCAAAATTTCAAGACTTTGTTCGACCCTGGGTTAATATCTTCTGCAGCCATCTTGGAGGTTGATTTGTGAATATCTAAAATAGCTAAATTTATCACAGGTGCGAATAATATCTCATAAATAATAGAATTTAACAGTTATTTAAACAATTCTTTTGAATAAGAAACACAACCCTGGTCAGTAATGTTTTAATTATCAAACATACAGCTTCATTATAAGTATATTTACATTAGAATGTATGTTGAACATGATAGTTAAAATAGAAAAACAGTCCGTCTTCTGTTCCAGAAACTTCTTCCCTTCAATGTGTTCAACTCTTCAGACAGAGGAGCAGAGGAACAATGCAGCAGCAGACATGTTAACCAAACAAAAAGCACGTCAACATGAATCCTGTCTGTCCGTATCTGCAGTCCCGTTCACCCCCAGAAGGAGGCGCTCTCTATGCTAGACTTGATGTTATTTTGGTTCTCTCTCCTGGATTTGGTCACCAAGTTGGCTTCTCCCTTCTGCAGACGTCTCCTCTGCGCCGCCTTCTGCTGCTTGGTGAGCTGCCTCCGCACCTTCTGACGGACCACCTCCTGCAGCACACACACAAACAACCACAGCCGGTTACTACAGACACCGTCCGTCTGTCTCCACTAAGCAGACACGACAATATTTAGACATGTTGTCTCTGTTGCAAGTCACCGCTATCATTCTTTGACAAACCGCAACACAGTGTGAAAGCTCTTAAGCGACACCTACAGGACACTTTTTATTAAAACTGTGCCCCAATCTTTGTGTGATCACTTCAATCAGTGTTTGTACTTTGTAAGTTTACTGTCGCTCGCTCACATCTTGTTCACACTGAATACTGAGTCCAGACTGAAAAATTCTGGAATTCTCTTTAACTGCTGACAGGTGTGAGTGTGTGTGTTTAACTTACTGGTGGTATGGTGGAGCAGCTCCCGATGCTGCCCACTGTCCCCTCACTGTCCGTCCTCATCCTCCTGTGTTCTGCTACGTGAAGGAGACTGTCCGAGTCTCTGCAGGAGAAAAATGACAGGAAAAAGTGTGTTAATATTTTGGCTTATTTTACAGCAAAACACAAACGTTGACACAGATTCTGCTAAATTTTGATGGGGTAGTTAAGGGTGAATTGGAGGTTGGAATTGCTAAAAACAAACAAACATCGCCCTGTTCAGATACAGATTATCTTTTGATTCTGTTCCACAGCTAACACAGAATATTCAAACATGTCTCCTAAGTGCTTCATTTTGGATTGTGTTAACTTTACACTATGTTTACCTGAAGGGTTTGAACTCTTTGTTGGAGGTAGAAAGGTCAGCCAGCTCTGGACACTCATCCTCCGCCTCATTCAACTCCTGCTCATTCAACTCCTTCTCAGGCTCTCCATCACATCTGGCAGCAGATGTTGTCTCACTCTCTGTCTGTTCTTCCTCTTCTTCACTCTTCTTCTCCTCATCTTGTGTGTCTGCATGCGAGTCGCTGACTTTCAGACCTTCCAGTTCCAGCATTGCATGCTTATATTCCTCCATGTCCACACTCTCGTCTTCTTGTTCTACTCCTTCATCTGCTGCCTCTTCTTCTTCATCCTCCTCCTCTTCATCATCTTCATCATCATCTTCTTCTTCCTCTCCCTCGGGCCCCGCTGGGTGAAGCAATGCACCGTCTCTCTCCAGATCTTTGGTGAAGCCGCTAGCTGAGACTTCTACATCTAGAGAATAAGACCGCCTGTAGACAAAAAACATCTTGTAAGACTGGTTCCTTCACTTTTTACAAAGTCAAATTCAAGAAAGTTCTCAAGTATTTTTCAAGACTTTCCAGAACTTTCCAGCTGTTGTAAACTACAAATATGTTCATATTGTATACTAATACTGATTATTTTGCTTCTTCACAACACTATATTTGACGTTATTGTTGTTTCAAAATGTGTCACCTGTTTATAAGTAGACAATTTAAAAAAAATTTCAAGTATTTTCAAAGATTTCCAAAACCCTTTTCGCTTCCAAATCACATTAATAAACAAATATAGAAAAAACAATGAACAAGGCGAAATGTAGAATGAGTGTATTACAAAGTTTTATAGCATTAGATATATTCTCTTTGTATCTTATTAAATTGAATGTAGGTCACAAAGGATTTGCCAATCATTACATTCTGTTTTAATTATGTTTTTCACAAGTTCTCAAATTGTTTGGAATCAGGGTTTAATTTCAGGTGTATTGCAGCAAACATATATATGAGCAGTTACCTGATGTCTTTGAAGGTTGGGAAGAGCTCACTCTCATAATTGTATCGCTTGGCAAAGAAATCTCTGATACATTTCACATCTCTGTCAAAATACCTGCGAACAGAGTTAGGAAAAGTGGTCAACAGGAAAATCTTTGTACTTGTTTTGTTACATCTAAGTGTTAATTATGTCTTGATTTTACAACAGAGACACCAACCATTCAGCATTAGTGTGTGAGGTGGACACCATCTGAGGGAAGTCGATCATAGTTATGTGGTCCTGGTCGTCCAGCATGAGGTTGAACTCGTTAAAGTCTCCATGAATCAGGCCGTGATTGGCCAGTTTGACTATGAGCTCCATGAACTCGTTGTACAGCGCAGGTGGATCCTGCAGCTCATGCACCTGACACCTGCAAGACATCACATGAACAATACACACTAATTAAATAAGGAACTAAGAGCAGGAAGAATGTGCTATTGCTTTTACTTCTTGTGTAATACAGAAGCAAGAAAGACGGATGGTTTGTTTACATACAGTGGAAATCCATTGATGAGCTCCATCACTACAGCATGTCTGTTATAATCCACAGGTTTGGGAACTGGAAAGCCGCGATCATACAATACCTAGGAAAAAAAGAAAAGGAGATTTCTCACAGATGTACCACACAAACTATATTCCAGCTGCTCATCTTGTCTGATTTGTTCCATTACCTTCATGTAGGCAAACTCCTTCATGGCAGAAAGGCGAGAGAGGTAAAGCCAGGACATGTTCTTCCTGTGTTGGTGGTAATCTCTCTTGTTCTTCAGGTTCCTGAAGGAGGTACGACCCAATCTGTGAAGCTTCAGAGCGTACTGCTCATCGTTTGGACTTGCCACAATATATATATCTATAGGAAGGAAGTGAGCACAATAAGCATCTATTAACATGAGAGCAGCCTTGGGTTATAAATCTGATTTTAGATCCGTTTGTTTTATAGCTTTGGCACTGTGGATACTATCAAATTTATAAATACCATATTGTTTTAAGCATTGATGCTTTTGAAAACCGGCACAGATTGTACATATTAACAAACATTAGAAAATGTCTATCATGCCATTTGATTTCAATTGAATCTTGCATACCAAGCAAGATGTGGCTGTGTAAATGACTTTTTTCTTACCGGACTCTTTGCCGACACCCATCTGGTTGCCAACTGAAAGGATCACTTCTCTGGAGCACAACGTCTTGAGAGCCAAGTAGTCATATCCTCCATAATTCAACCTGTAACCCTGCACAGCTGCAATAAACAAACACGCATAATTAGAGAAATAATCTGCATATACCATTTCTAACAGCACCGGTAAAGTTAAGCAAGAATTCCCATGATTGTTTTCTTACTCTTTGAGCGCTCATAGACCACCAGTTTGTGTTTGACCAGCTCTCTGAGGATCTTGTTGCAGCCCCCGTGTCTGAGGCTTGCGATGGAGGACAGGAGACTTACTGGAACAATCTCATGGTTCTTCATCCCCATTTCAACCTGAGTGAGGAGAAGTTGACAGTAAGAAACAGAATCAGATCATTAGAGAGCTGAAGTCTGGAAGCAGCTACAGAGTAACAACTTCTACAATTCTGAAAGATTAGTTAGAATACAATACCTGACATGTTAATATTATTAAATAACACTTGTTTTACAGATTTTTGTTTTGATAATTAGCATCTTACTATGTCTTACAAACACTATCGTCATGTTGCCAATAGCAACGGGGACAGATCGGCAATCACCAGTGTGACAGCCCGTTAACGAGCTACAGTTTAATGTAGCTGTAACGTTACTGTAACGTTACCTTGCGTTAGTTTAGTTCCTATAATGAAAAAGGACCAAAGTTAGCCTAGCTCAGGCTAACTCAGATCAGTTAGCTTAGCTGGATCGCTACTTACCGCTGTGAGGACTCGGAAGTCATCTCGAGATAAGTATCTCAACACCACAACATTCAGCTTCCCCATGTTTAAACCGAGTATTAACAGCTATGTATTAACAGTGTTATTACTATTACTTCTTAGGCTCAGCAGTGCACATTTCTAGTAAACACATGTGCAGAGCGGAAGTACGGGGAACGTAGAAACGTCACTTCAGATTTACGTTTGACGTCATGACGCACCAATCAACACACGTGTGCCAAGAGGGAGTAATTTAGGTAAACCCGGTAAAACATCCATAGTTTACTCAACAAAAATGAACTTTCATTAGAAATAACATCAGAGAGAAACATTAACTCTCTTTTACCTTTAGCTGTGTTGACTGCAGAAACTAAAGAGTTGAAGACAAAAGTTGTTTTCAAGTACAGGGCAGCTGCTAGGTTCAGGTAATGGTGTAACTTTGTTGTTTATATCTATTATGACATGTTTGAGCAGCACAGTTACACAGAAACGAACGTGGTTAATGACTCAAAACAGAAGTGTGATTGTTTTCTTTCACTGGAAATGTAGCTATAATATATGTTGCTAGAAGAGGTACTCAAAACTATTAGCCAAACTATAAGTAATTAGCTAAAACATTTAACTCCACATAGTAAATGGTATGCATTCATTTTTTTTTAATACTTACAGTGAAGAGTGAAAGAGGAAAAAGAAATGCACTTATCTATGTCTGTTAAAGTTGGAGCTTTCAATTGTAAAAATGGTCAATAGTTTACTGAATTATAATGTATCATCATTTAATTGCTTTATTGTTTGAGTCTGCAATGTAAACTAATATTTCTGTTTCAGGTAGATGTTGCAGTACAATGTTTTCCTCTAATGTAAAAGTAGAAGTGCACAGTCAGTAAGTTATAATAGTCATAGTTTAGTTGCATAAGTGCTCTTGAGGCCTTCCGTAACTTATTCCTGGATGCAGTGAGTTTGAATAGTGAAATGAAAAGAAGCGCAGCGTCGAGTGTGAAGTGGTTTGCATGACTAGTTCTCAAGAAAGCTGCAATCAGTAGGCACTGTACTAGGAGCTTAAAACCTGCAATAAATTATTTATCTTGGCCACTTGGGGGCAGCATATTCAGCTGATAATTCTCTGCCAGAGTCACAGTTCACAGATTGCTGTCACATTGTCATTTCATACCTTATTATTAAAAAAAATATTGATATTAGCTGCTTTCATGCTGTCTTTCTCCCAAATTGCTAGTGTAAATATCTTTCAAAGGCATTCATAGTCATGACTAGTCATCAGAGCTCAAATTAATAAAATATATTAATTAAGTACATTTACTCAAGTATTGTAAGCTCAGAAGAAATTTGGACAAAAGCAAAAGTGTAAATAATGAAAGGAAAGATGGCTGGATTCCAATTAGCTGCTTAAGTGTCAGTTGTTGGTTGATCTATTGACTTTCATGTACTTTTATTGTGCTTTGTAATCATGATAGATCAGCAGTGCTCTGAGTCCAGGACAAGTTTCCCCTCAGGGACCATAAAGTATACGATGTTGTATCATAAAAGGTAAGAAATATATCTAAAGTGATGCTACAGCAAACACTGCATCATCCCAGTAAAATGTGAAGGTCAGGTGTGTGTGTGTCTGTGTGTGTGTGTGTGTGTTTGTGACAAAAC
>CAFUXE010000892.1:76560-90708 GCA_903364295.1 Serranus cabrilla | reverse complement strand
AACCAGTGTTTACAGGGATTTAGATGAAAAAGAACAGCAAAGAGGTTTTATGTGGAGGTAGAAATTAGTATTTGAATAAAGAAATGGCGTATAAATATTGAGGGAGAGAAGGAGGTGAGGGGAATAGAAATGTGGCAGAGGCATTGGTTGGGTCACCACTGCTGATAAACATGCAATTTTATGCAGTGTTTGATGTGTGTGTAAGTGTGTGTGTGACTCTCAGGAGAGCCAGGGGAGCCTATAGTTCAGGCTCACCATTAAAACATGTCTGAGGGCTGCAGGAGGCAGCTGAGCCTCCCCCAGGGGAGGTCAGCTCACTGCCTGGACGGATGGACGCATCCTATGAATGTTTACGTGGATGTATGGATGGATGAATCGCGCTCGGATGTTAAGAGAGATTGTCAGGTGGACAGACAGATGAATAGATAGAGATGTCTACCTGTGGATTGATGGAGAAACGGGCGGTTTACTTAATATTAAGCTTCAAAACAGATGTCAGTATGGTGAGGTCTCTGTCGCCAGAATTATTTTTCAGCCCTGTCAGAATATCTGTCATTGACAATGCTGCAATCTCAGAACCAAACAACATCATTCACTGTAACAGCACGGCCGATCCATAACTGAGCATGAAAGTGGCAGTCTATTTTTTTTGAGTGATAAGTGCTTTTTGCTGTTGTTTTTTGCATTGCACTTCCTAGGGATCAATAACATGTGCAAACAGAAAAGTTGTACTTTGTTGTATTTGCTCTGTGTTTTCAGCTCTTTTATGAAAGCTATGTTACGGATTTTAGTAGCTACCAAATCCCTGTTTCTACTTTTACTGCTGCTGCCAGAATTTTCACACTTTTTTTTTCGAAGACTAATCTTGGAACAGCAGGTACAAACAGAAGGATGATGCACAGGTTGCCTCTGTTCTGATACATTAATTAGCTAACAGACCTCAAATTATTACCAGTTATTGCGAGTTACCTTCACTCTTAAAGGGATAGTTTGAATTTTTGTGTGGGGCTGTATGAGGATCCATAGTTGTATGTATGTGTAAAGAATGGGTTGTCAAAAAATCCTTAAAGGTCTTATTGGATTAGATACCGCTGCAGAGAGGCACACAGCTCCTCTACTCACGAGCAGATGAACATGTGAACACTAGTTGACGTTCAAAACAAACTTTGACATGTGCTGCTGCTGAAGGAAAACCTTCCCGACCACTGTTGGTTGAAAATGAAAAAAGTGCCGTATGGAAATATTTCGCTTATGAGGCAGACGACCCGAGGCAGGAGAACAACTCGGTCGCACATGTTTATGTTAGCTGTTTAACTAATCGTTATTAGCCGATAGCAACAAATTAGCCATCTGTTAAGTTATCATTAAGCTAGCGGCTAATAATAGAACGACTGATGCCAATTAGGGAGCCAAGCAGCAAAGTCCTGCCCGTCTGTATCGTAAATAGACCGTGTTAATTCAACAGGATAACACAACTGTTTGGGTCTTAGTGCTTGTTGTGCTTAGTGCTGTTGCTTTTTGCACTTTTCATATATATTCATATTTTTTGTCATACCTTATAGTTATGTTTCTGTCGTTTGGGACAGCAGCGATAGGTATTTAATCAACTAATAAAAGTCAATGTCACCGCTATACTTTGCCATCAGACTGCAAACTGAAGCAGTTCTCTTCTCTCTTCAAAGCCACCAGACTCCATTCAAAAAAACATTAATTTGACCTCGCAGAACAAGAGAGTTGCTGGACGATTGTTTAGTTTGTGTGTGTTATTGTGTGACTTCGGTGAATCTGAATTCACCCTTTAAAACACCAAAGTCACACTATAACAAATAATAAACGTATTGAGGCATCAGTGACAGGACTGAACTGATTGTGTGTGTGTGCTTGTGTGTGTGTTTGTTTGTGTGAATGAAAGCCATCTTCTCTGCTCTCTCCCAAAGAGCCACATTACCTCCTCAGCCCATCACTCATGTCCACCCACACACATCACATCAGCCTCTTCAGCTGTTGTAAAATATGACCAAGCGCAAAGAATGATGCGGTTTGTCGTTAGTCACTGCCACCTCCTCTTTTCTGGCATTTGTGTCTGTGTTGTCAGATATTCTGTGACATATTTATCTCTTCTGATTTACTGACGGCCCCTGGTTGGGCTGAGACACTAAAGGGCTTCCTGTTTGAAACAAACCAGTCGGAGAGACCGCTTTGGGCTCTGTCTGCCTCTCCGGAAGAAGTTAAAAATAAAATGTTCTAGTTGATTTTGTGGAAAATGTCTGATAAGTGCTTTGATCAGGGAGCATGTTTCAGTCTTTTGAATGTAGGTGAGGTTTTGCTGAAGTGCTGTGAGCAGGACCTCCAGCTGGTTTTGCAGTAGTAGGAAGTGAGCAAATCAGCGCTGATACACCTGGAACCACTGAGATGAGAAAAAAGCTGCACATGCACATTTGTCACTCGAGCAACCACAGTTACAACGACACACTTTCCCCCAACAATGGCAGCAGGGCACTTGACCCACTTTTTTGCCCCATTTGTAAAAGAGTGCAAAAGTCGCTCCTAAACCCATCAACCCAGACACTGTAACCTCAGAGCATCATGGTACTACACGTGCATCTCTCCCCAGAATCGTGTCTGACATCTCAAGACTCCCAGCAGCTCCGGGTCACCCAGAGGCCAGCCAATCAGAGAGCTTGTAGTAAAGTCCTCGCCAGACCCCCCTGGCAGAACCAAGAAGCATAACAGTGTATCATCTTAATCAGACAGACATCTGGAGAGGGCGAGTCGACTGGAGCGCCTACATTCATCCGCCCTACCTCTGCGGTTTTATGAATGGTGTAAATATCTGTTATGTTGCGTCTTGTGTCAAACACAACACCTTATTTAATCTGGATTATCAGACACTCAAGGGAGCAAAGGGAGGAATAAGAGTGAAGTCTCGCTGTCTCTCTGTCTTTCTCCCTCGGAGGTGATTTAAGGAAACGAGCAGCACTTAGAAGCTATGAGCTCTGGAGTCAGACGTCTGGATGTATCAGCTCAACCATGCATGTGTGTTGTGTGTCTTTATTGTGTGTGTGTGTGTGTGGGTCTGATTGAATGCGTAATTCTGTGTGATGTACTGTAGCAGGCACCTGCTGGTGCACTTTTATGGGACTGACCTCACAGACACACTCTCACTGCGCTCCAGACGCAGGTTTAGTGCACTCAGTGTGTTGGTGGTAGTGAGATGGAAAAATGGTTTGAAGCAGAACAGTTTGTTTTATTTGCCTCCGCCGTGCAAACAGGTTCTGTCATTCACTGTCACACACACTAGTTGTTTTAGGGGATTAAAAAGGCAGTGAGGTGCTTTTTAGATGCAGGTTTTTCGTCATTCCCAGTGTAGTTATTCCTAAAGGTAATAAACTCAAAACATCACTTACGTAGATACGTTACGATCAAGATGCTTTCTATGTCACCAACATAATTAAAGTCATGTGCAGAAGTAGTTATTTTAACCCTAACCCTGTTTTTCCGAACCTTAACCAAGTTGTTTTGGTGCCTAACCTTAACCAAGTAGTTCAGTCTCACAATGTCAACCACATGTTTTAAAAAATTCTGTGCAACTGTTAAGGCTGAAGTAGGTTGAAAACTGGAAAGAAAACAACAACAACACTTCCTCCTGCTCTTCCCTCTTTACTGAGAGCGTTTTCTTGACTGTTTTCAACATGGCTGCCAGGTCATAAACTATTTCATTTCACAGCTAAACAGCACACTACATTGTTTTTCCGGAAACATTTTTAGGCATGAAATATACACTGAAGTAAGAGAGTCTTAATTTGACAGCTGGGTTTGATGCAACTTGGCTCTGATTGTTTGTTTCAGTCTGAAAGATAGAAAGTGCCATCAGGATCACTAGGAGAAGGCAGTTTTTCACAGATTACTGTCAGGATATAGTTACAGTTCCATCAAATATGACAATAACTATTATAAAAGTGCAAACTGTAGATTTAAATAGAACAGTCATAATTCATGAAATATTATAAAGAGAATATGTGACATGGTGTGTCTTGAAATTGTTTCACAAGTTTTTTGAAAGAATGCTGCACAGATTTAGCATTTTATTCCACTATAACTCACAGACTCACTATGGGTATTAAAGAAAAGATCCATATTAATGCAACAGAGACAGAGAAATTAAATAATTTATTCCTCACAACATCACCTTCCTAAAAAAGTATTTTTTGCCTAAATCATATATTCGATATTGTTGTGTTTTCGACATTCTTCTCTCTTGTCTGAACTTGTCGCCTACATTACCCACAATGCTTTGACCACAGACGGTGAGACACGGTGTGTTGTGCTGTTGTCGATGTTAATGTGGCCTCTGGGCGATAGTCTCAAGCAGGGATGAGGAGCAAACTACAGACGTCTGCTGTCTCTTATTTTTAACTCCACATCCTCAAACAGCCACAAAAAGCTTCCTGCAACTTTTTGCGCATATTCAATAGAATTCCCCAAGAAACGTAAACAGACTTTAAAGTGTAAATCAGCGGCGTTCCCCTTAATGAAAGTTGCATTAGGATATTATTGGGCCTTACTGTTGATCGACAGCGATTGTGCGTTTGATTGTACTTACCATTGTTTTCATATTCGGGAAAACTTAATAAGAACATTTGTCGTGAACATATGCCCTGCAGCAGCCACTTGGGACCAATCACTGCAATTAAAAATCCCATTATGGGGGAAAGAAAATTAATTGCTGGAATCTAATGGGAATTTGATTAATTACACATTTTTTAATACGGCAGCTCAAAAAAGGGGACAAGATAAGCTCCGAAACTAAGAATGATTTAAAAAAAAAAAGACAAAGTGCGTCATTCTTCATTTTTTCATGAAAACAGGGTCAATAGTTTTGTTATTAAGGCACAGGTGGATCAGTCCCCACTGCTCTATCAGCGCCGGCACAATTAAAAACATTCAGTGTCTGTAATTAGGTAGACACGACGTTGTTTGCAAGTATTTTTCATCACATTTGCATACCAAGATGCTTTGTGTTTGTACAACATGGTGTAATTGTTTGTTTATCTCCGTTCGTAAGCCTTCCTGAAGGCCGACGGAGCCAATTGTGTGTCAGCTTCCCTTTCAAACGTCAGTCAGACTGTCTCTCAGTGGATCACAGAGACAACAGCGACATGTGTCTCCTGCTCCGTTTTCATCCTGAGATGTGACACCTGGAACGTTACACTGCCCTCATTTAGCCCATCTGCCTCCCCGAGCCTCCTCTGTACTCCTCCACTCCTCTCACCTTAATCCTCCATCCAGCCGCAGTTTAGCTCCTCTGCTCAAATTCTCCCCCTGTCTCTCTCCCTTTCTTCCCCCACCTCTATCCTCTTCCTCGGGTTGTCTGGGACTCTTTTAGTCCCTCACATCGCTGTCTTCCGTCTGACAGCCTCAGAATGGAAACAAAAGAGAGGGTAGAAGATGGAGGCAGAGAGATAAAACAGCGAAAAAGCCAAGTGAAGTCATACTTTCAGCCTGGCTGCCTTTTTTCACCCTACTCTTCCTTACTTTGCTGTCCTCTCTTTTGCTAAATGTTTGAAAGAGCTTTTATTCCACAAATTCTCTGCGCTCTCATGAATAACACATGAGCATCAGCGGCAAACTCTCTCCCTTTTGCTTTATCCCCACCCCATTTTACTCTCTCTCCCTCACACACACACACACATCGACAGAGATACACGCTCTTACACACACTTCACTCACAGATGGCCTGGTCCAGGTCATTTCCTCTGTGGATGGAGGATAACTGGATTTACCAGTCTGTTGTGTTCTGTTGTTCTGACGGATCTGTTTATTGAAAGAAAAAGGCAAAAACACAACCAGCTAATAAACTGTACTCTGTATGTGTGCGTGTGTGTGTGTGTGTGTGCATAAATCCTCAAAGACTTTAACGTCTGCAGCTGCAGAACCCCTACTGATGATCAAACTGCCCTACAGTTCAGTAATAGTCGTGGTAGTTAATAGCGTATCAGCCACCTTGTGACAGAAAAATGTTTAGTTAATGTGTTTAGCAGATTATTCCATTACGGCTCTCTGTGTTTTGCTGAGAAGACATAATGGCGTTATTTCTCATTTCTGTCACCGTGTGCGGTTGCCATTTCTTCTTGCTTTATGTTGCACACAGCCACCCATGCACGTTATATTACTCCCCTGAAAAAGCTATTTCCCCATCAAGTCTGATAGAGTTTCCATGAAAGTGCTCGCGCTGTTTAAAACTAAGATGTGTCATTTTGCAGAAAATGTTTCAGCCTCTGAAAAGTAAATGTGCTACATGCCTTTGGAGATGAATGAATAAAGTTCCCCAGCAGGATGCTTGTATCCATAAAACACTTTTTGAAGCTAGAAGGGAGCTATTTGGTGCTGCTGGCTGTTCACTCTTTTGTCATTTTCTATAGCTGGAAGTGTTTTTAAGGATAGAAAGTTGGGTAGTGAGGGAGTAATTCTCTGTGATTACCAAGTGATTTGCAAACCATTAATAAACATTATTTGGATGCTGTTATAAAGTTTCAACGGATGATTACAACACATTGTTAAAAGGTTAAAAAATAGTTGAAAATAAATCTCAAAAATAGAGAAAAGAAAAGTGCTATACGACAATATATTGACTTACTATTCATCAGTAAACTAACACCCATGGCCTCTGGCGTTTTGTAAAAACATCAGCATACACACAACAACAACAAGAGGTAATGGTGTCTCTGCTAAACATTATTATCATTTAATTGTTTAACAGTAAAATAATCAGTTAAGTCAAACTGTCCGTTTACTTAATTTATTAATGATGGTTATTATAAGCTGTTACCGAAAGTGAGATTTAATTTTTGCCATTTGAGCTCCTGATGATGACATGACAGTGTTTCTCTCCAAATGTTTTACAGTACACACACACACACCTGTCTGGGTGTTAAAACTTGGAAGGAGAAAGTAACATCTGGCTGAAACAGACTCTATGTTTGGCTTTAAGCAGGTGTGTGTGTCTGTGTGTGTGTGTGTGTGTGTGTGTGTGTGGGGTAGATCCAGGTCTGCCTGTGGAAGTAAGTGTTGCACGGAAATAACCAAGTTGGCCAATTAACTGAGCGTGAAGTCATCAGCCCACACAGCCCCGTTGCAATTTTAATGCCCCCACGCTTCAAAATAAACACACACAGGCGCGCGCACACACACAGACGCACACATACACACATACACACCCACACACGACTCCAAACTAAACAAACCATTAAAGTTAACTATCCTTCCCCAGGGTGTCGTCTGTCGGGAGGTGCTGAAACATAACATATTTCATGTTTTTGACTTAAGCTGTCAGTCAGCTGCCAGCTTTACTGTAAGCTGCACCGTTCCAGTGTGAGATCATGGATCAGCAGACAGGCAGGGAGACACAAAGACAGACAGGCCTGCGCTGCTGGGGACTTTTCTCTTTTATCATTCAAACAGGGAAGGTGACATGCTGTGAGAAGCTAATTTAGACATCATAACGTGCCCGCTTAAAATCAGTTTAGCTGTAATTAGAGGGGAGGACATCTAGTTATCACAGCTCCGTCTCCTTTGTTATTTGCATGACATGGCTCGATGGATGCTCAAAAAATGACCCGTCCCATTCAGGGATGGCGCTTGTGTCAGCGGATGTGTTGTGCGCCAGGTGGGGACAGGACTAGTTGAATTCAGATTGATTACTATTTGTCCTCCGAGCACCTGCTTAAACACGTACACACTCACACGTAGCGGTGGATGAATTCCCAGTCCTGTGTTTGAGCTGCATTATAAATGCATACGTCGTGTTTAGAGTGGCACAGAGCTCCTTTCATATGGAGATGTGTGTGACGAGTCCAGGACTCGACCTGCCACCTCCTATCTGGTACAGCATTACACCAACAGCTGCACCCTCTGACATTAAAGGGACAGTTCGCCCCAAAATCAAAAATGCAGTTTTACTTATCTCTCTCACGCTGTTTATAGATCTAGATTTGTGTAGTGTGATTTCTGCACTTTGCTTGTGGTGCTCAATGCAGCAAAAAAAAATCCTCAACAGCAATGTCTTTTCAGAAACTACATTTCCCTCAAAACGCATTTGAGAATTCTCTTGTATGGTTGTATGGGAAAACAGTAATCTTTATATATTGAATAGAAAGTTGCAGCATAGATTATCATGCATCTGTGTCTCTCACTTAGATACACATTGACTTGATTGATTTATATTAATGTGAAATGTAAAAACACCCACAAGGTTGCCGTTCTGCCCAACATCACAGATTGCAATCCCCAACCTAAACGACAGAGTTGAACATTTGTCAATACCACCCATAATGACACATAGGCCTATGGCGATACAGAGCGTTCAAAAAATAACATTCACGGTTGTAAAAAAGGCTTCAATTTTGGGATGAATTTAGGCGAAAAACCTCCTGGTTAGGTGGTATAAAAGACGGTTCAAAAAAGTAAATAAAAGTACAAAATACGGGAAGTGAAGTTGAGTTACGAGCCACCGAAGTTACATAAAAAATGTACTCTTCCTTTTTTTTCCACATGGGACACGAACCCCGTTCTCCTGTGTGAAAGTCCGCCGTTTGTTTGCCCCATGTTGACGTTTTTGAGGGGAGACCAGTTTTGGGTTGCTGCAGAAAAAGGAAAAAACTACACTAGTTGCGTAAAATATATATATTTAAAAAGTTGTATGTATTTTGTCCATTCGGCTGTTATGTATTTATTCACCTGCAGCTCCACCTCTAAGGTTAGTTATTTTTAGAAACCCCCACAAACCTCAGATTATAACTCAAACCTTGTTTAGGGTTAACTCAGGTTATTATATATTTCTCATCCTCCCTCTCTTCCTGCTGCATTAAGCTCTTCCTTCCTCTGTGTCCGCTCCACATATTATAATAAGTCTTTTACAATATGCACTGCAGAGCAACTTCTATTAATAGTGATGACAGTGATGCTGTCCCAGTTGTTTGCCTTTGTTGGTAGCCTAGATACTAAATTAGTGATTCTAAATGCAGGGAATGTGAATAGGGCCCGTGTGCTGAAGGAGTGAAGTGTGAATGCATGGCAGCCAGAAAATGAGAAGAAAAGAACTCCCAGATAGCAGGGGCGACCGCGTTTTTCTAGTCTGCCAGGAGATAAATATGATGGAGATGAATGTCAGCGAGGCTCATTGTTTGGCTGCCATGGGAGGTGTAGGCGACTCATCATGTATGTCGCCGTATGTATGTGTGTGTGTGTGTGTATATGTGTGTGTATGCTAATTATATGCACGCTCCAGCCTGATTGTCAGTCTGACGTGTGCTCACCTTTGTCTGAGGGAGGAGGGGAGCGGAGGAGTGGAGCAGCGGGAGCGTGAGAGAGAGGCGAAGATTTGGAAGAAGTTTAAGAGGAAGCAGGAGGCTCTGATCAAGCTTTTGTCAGAGATTTATGTGAGTGCGCGTGTGTGTGTGTGTGCGTGCTAGACAGAATGAGGGGAAGAAGCCTTGCCATGACAATATATCCGTTGCTTAGCAGGTGCAGTCTGACCTGCCACACTCTCCCCCCCACCTGCATCTCTCACTGCTCCATCTCTCCCCTCTGCCAAACAAAGGCAAGGAAGTGTGTTTCTACTGATGTCAGGCTGAACAAAGACACAGGATGAAACACTCCTCTGTTGTAGCATTGCCTTTTATGTGCACACTACTTCAAAACACGTTTGGTTTTTACTTCCCTGGCTCCACTATCACTGACTATTGTTTTTACTGCCATACATATTTATTCTATTTATATATAGGTCACTGTCACAGCGTATGTGCTGTGTTTCATGATATAATATTATCATATAATGAGATTATTTTTGATAAAATGCAATGTCTCCTTAACATTCCCTCCATCTAAAACAGCAACACCTTAACTGAACATATAGTAGAGTGACTGTATTTCCAAACATGTTCATGTATGTTCACCTAGATGCACTTATATATGCACCATAGGCGTTTTTATTTAATTTTTTTTATTTTGCAGCATTTCAAACGTTCACTTAATATTCACTTCACAATTGAACTGAAACGCGGCTACACAGAGTTGCTACATGTATTTGCCCTCCCAACTTCCACCCCTCCCCACACACACACACACACACAAGAACACACACACAAACTCCCTCAAAGATCAGCCATTGATCTTCTCTTTCTCCCCTGCCTGGGCAATTATCTCCCTAATTATTCAGAATCCATCTTCTGCTCAGTGTAAGCCATCAACCAGGATCTAGGAGTGTGTGTGTGTGTGTTTATGTGTGTGTGTCTGTTTGTGTGTGTGTGTGCGGATGTGTCGCAGGGTGGGACAGAAACTGTTCCCCTAATTGCTTAAAAAAGACAGGAAGCCTGCTTTAGTTGACATTTGCTTGCTCCCTGCAAACAGCAGCCTGCAGTGTAAATCATGCACCAGTGTATGCACAGGCCTCTCTGCTAGGCATGCATACACACACACACACACACACACACGCTCAGGACCACCACATGGACAATATGTCAAAGCTGTCATATTTAGAGAGCCATTAAGGAAGAGTCAGCACCCCGGCTCTTATTAATGATGTCACCGTGGACAGTATGTCGTATTAATGATGTCACAGCAAGAAGTGAGTTGCAGCGGCGGGCGTTCATCAGCCTGTGCGTGTGTGAGTGGAGAGCGGAGAGAAGAGGGGTGGAGCAGTGCTTCATTTGTAACACGGCCCGACCTTGATGCCTGGGAATGAACGATGGGGGAGGGGAGGAGAGTCGGGGAGGAGGAGGAGGGACGGAGAGGTGTAACATCTCTTTGTCATCACCCCTCTCCTGTGGTTTTCCACTCGGCCCTGACGCTCTGCTCTATGGTGCTTATAGTGGCACAACCTTGCTTTGTGTGCATGTGTCGGAGCTGCTGTGTTTTGCTTTCACAGTGCGGTGTGTGTGTGTATATGTGTGTGTGTGTGAGTATACAGGCTCAGACACCAGAACAACACCGGAACATTCCTCTGGCCTGACCAGGATTACACCATGCAGTCATGCAGAGAGAGACTGAAAGACAGAATAAAGAAAAGTGCGAGAGAGCAGAGTTTAGACAGTGGGTGTGAATGAGAGAGTGTTATTATTGGCTGCAATAAGGTGATTCTGCTAGTGCATCAATAATAACTGAGGCAGAAGAGCTCTCTGAAATGTTTTTAAAGCATCAGTACGCAGAATTGGTATTTTTTTGGAATTAAGCCCAAAAGTTTCAAAGTGCAAACCACTTCTACACCGTTGTTGTAAGTATGAACAGCTGCACACAAGCATTTATGATTACGGTACTTCTGATTTAAAAAAAAATTAGCAGCTACTTAACTAACAGCCAAACATCAAGCAAGGACAGCTCGATTTTTGCCAGCAGCCTTTTATTTAGCAACTCGTCAACATCTTGAGACTGTCTGAGAGTCGCTCTTGTTTTTCATCCGTCAATATCCTCTTTGGTCTCAAAAACTCTGCCATGATTTCCATAGAGGCTGGTGAACCCGGTTCTTCTGCTCCCTCGCCTGGCTCTGGTTCAGGCACGAAACAGTCTTGGACTCCAACCAGCGGTCCAAAGCTCCTGCACTAGCGATGTAAACACCAACACTTCTGAGCTGCAGTTAGCAACATATTAAGCTTTTTTCCAACATGAAACAAATCACAGAGTCGAGGCACAGACTCCAAAAGAAACAAGTAAGAAAACTAGAAAATATTTCACTAAATATCACTGACATAACTGACTTAAGTGTGTTAGTGCCACTGTCCAAGTTACATTAGAATTTGCTTTATATCAAAATGATTTGGAAGCTGTTATAGTAAAATAGTTGCATAACGTTGCTTTAATCAGAGACAGAAAGTGGTTTTATTAGATATTCTGGCCTCTAAAAGCTGATGTCAGAGCTTTATGGGAAGCTGATGTCAGTTCAGAGGAGTTTAGAGAGGAGAGAGGTCAGGCTACGTGTGTGTGTGTGTGTGTTTGTGTGTGTGTGTGTGTGAGGTTATGTGCACATAGGTGCTGACTGCAGGGTTCCACACCACACCAAGGTTGGGTTAGTGTGAACAAACACAATTTACAGTGATTTATGCTTTGACTCATGAGGACAAGGTTACAGAGAGGACCTCCTTTTGTGGCTTTGTAAAGCTGGACAATAGATGTGAGCACATTTTTTCTCTCTCGTTTCCATTCTCCACATCCCCCTCACTTTGCCTTTGCTTTTTATGCTGCTTTTATAAAAATCCAATACTTTTGGGGTAAAAATGCTGCTGCTGCTGCTGCTTTGTGTGCACGAGTGTCAGAGAGAAGTGATGCTCTTCCTACTGTGTGTTCAGTGATTGCCTCACTGTGGCACTGAACCCCTACTGGCAGCAGTATTAGCATCTGGAAAACAGTGTGTGTACATGTGTGTGTGAGGGTGTGTGTCCTGCAGCCTCAGACTAATGATGTTTTTGACCCCGCTCTTTGTCTTGAAACAAAGAGGTGCTTGTGGCCATGCTCTTCTAGGTCACACACATAGTACACGCTTATTGAAGAGGCAGCTCTGAGTGTGAGAGTGTGTAATATGTGTGTACGTGTGTTTGACAGCTGCGTCCATATTGAGGACTCTTCATTGAGATGCATTGAAATAATTCGGGATGTGTGTGTCTGAAGCAGCTCTTCAAACAGCCCCAGCACCAGCCACATCACCTCTGTGTGTGTGTGTGTGTGTGTGTGTTCGTGTGTATGTGTGTGTGTGCGTGTGTATTAATGCATGAAACGAGTCCGAGGATGTAATCTCCATAAGTGATGACTTGAGAGTGCAGATGTATTTTGGGGTAATTATCTCTATGGGTCAATGTTGCCTCTGTGCGCACACACACATGACCACACACACAACCACATGGAGGTGTGTGTGTGTGTGTGTGTGTTTCAATTATCACCAAAGTCACAGTGTGCTGTGCTCACACAAACCAGAGCTGGAAATATCACAGCAAACAGCTGTGGACAAACAGAGATGTGGACACACTTCCAGTCTCATTCACACATTTAGTGAGTGACCAGAGCCACAAACACACAAGCCTCATTACACACATGCATTTGCAGGCTTATGCACTTACACACACTCACACTCACACACACCAGCTGACAGTAAAGTAAATACAGTTATACGTAACGTCAGATATGACTTGCTTATCAGGCGTCAGGCAGTCCACAGACTCTCCACTCTGTCAAGGTGAAAGTCTGTGAATAAAAGTGCAGATTCATGTTTCTTTCAAACTGTTGTATGTAGGAAGGCATTGCAGTGTATTATGTCATGTTAAAAAAAAGTTTGTGGAATTAATATTTATGGTTTTATTTATTTTATTCTTTCTCAAATGTAAACGAGTCATGTGTTTCCCATAAACATATATATTTTTTAATTTTGTGGTCAGACAATGGCAGAAGGATCATAAATCGTGTTTTTAATTGGTTTCAGTGAGCACATTATTATAGGAGCTGAGGTTGAACTTCCTTGCACACCTTCTAAAATTCAGTCCATATGCATTACCAGAGCCAAAATGATTGAAAAATGAGAAAAAAATTGCTATCCAAAATTCATATCAAAGCACAAGAATTTACTGAGTGTTCTTGTCTTGTATAGAGTCTGAATGTCTCAATTCCAGACTATTTTTCCACACAGTTCAAAAGGACCGACCAGCCAAGATCCTTAGTAGGTCAATCCCCTAAAACTGTTACACGGAGCTGAATGGAGCTGCAGCAGACGATGTGATGGACACTTGTGTTGTGAGTCCAAAGGCGGTTCTTCATTCACACCTGTTCACACCTCACACCAGCACTAAAGTCAACACCTTTTACTTTTCAAAACTTCATCATGAGATGATTCAGAAATCCCCCAGTTATGAGTTGATTCAGAGTTTTGGAGGGTAGAGTTGCACTGGGTGCTGGTTTGGGTGATGCTGGGTGCAGGGGGTTAAAACACTTATAATCCCATTCTGTCTCTCTCTCTCTCTCACACACACACACACACATACACACACACACTTGTGGGTAGTGAGGGTTATCTTTAGTCCCAGATGGGCGACTAGCTGCTAGACCCTAAAGAAACCTTGTATTCTGTGGGTGCGTGTGTGTGTATAGCTAAATCCTAATTCCCCCTATCTC
>CAFUXE010000892.1:60990-76527 GCA_903364295.1 Serranus cabrilla | reverse complement strand
CTCTCTCTCTCTCTCTGTCTCTCTCTCTCTCCCTCTCTGGTCTGCTGGGGTTGATGGAGGACAGAATGTGTTGCTGAACGCTGGACTTCAGTAACTGTGCAGAAATCTGTGTGTGTGTGTGTGTGTCTATATGTGTAGTCAGGGATAGCTATGGGAAAGGATTAGGACAGCTTTAGACAGGCTTTGTTTAATAAGCAGCACAACGGCTGCTCCGGATGGGAAACCACCCAACTCACACACACAAGCATACACACACACATATACAAAAAAAACACAAACAACACAGGAAAGATACCAATAGGCTAAAAAAGCTTGGACCCTTTGGTTTTGTTATGGTGGAGGCTGGTCTGTGGTTAAGTGCAGCGTATTAGTGTGTGTGCGTGTGTGTGTGTGTGTGTGTGTGTTGGGGTTCTGTTCCAGGGATTGGGGTCCCTGGCTGTGGTAATGGGACCGATGGAGCTGAAAGCGAGGGATGAACCAGGGGATAAGGGATGGATAAAGAAAGGATGGAACTGTGCACATGGCCCAAGGAGCTCTGCACTGATTGGCTCCGAGTGACCGCATGTGTGTGTGCATGCATGTGCCAGTGTATATGTGTGTATGTATCCCTGCAGATGTGAACAGCTTAGTGATTTTCTCAGCGGACCAATTAGATGAGGGGAGTGTGGTCCCCATGTGTGAAAGCCTCCTCCTGGTAATAGGAGCTTGATTAGTGGGTGTATTAACTGTGTTTTAGCCTATATGAGAATATTGCGCGTGTGTGTGTGTACCCTGTGTGAGAGAGATTAAACTTGGCTTCCAGTGATTTTTGTGCTTACTTGTGTGGGTATATCTGTATGTCTGAGTCTAGTCAGTGAAGTGATGCTAATTCAGCTAAGGCAGCCCCAAAGAGGAAGAGGCGAATCCCATCCCTCTACTTAATGCATGCAAATGGATTCCTACTGTGTTCCTCATAACAGAGATTTTACCATCAGAACATTGTTTCTCAACTAGGTCAGCGGGATCAGACAGGCAGAGATTTGGAGCTAAAGGCGCAGAAACACTTAAAGTAGCGTATTTCCTCACAGCAGCGCCGTTATCCCACAAAGGCGTGATGTTAGAACCAACAGCTCCGGTAATGGAGTGAGATGATGAAAGCGTGATGGGGGCGAGCGGGAAAGAGGGAAGGAGGAGGAGAAGAGAGCGATAAAGACGGAGCGAGAGAGGGCAAGAGGAGAGAGGTGAGGCCTGCTTCTGAGCACCACTCCTGGGAGCCTAAATGCTTCCTCATCAGTAAACAGTGAATAATTCATCTAGTTACCATAGAGAGCGCACTCACACACACACACACACACATCTGCATGTGCATGTGCACGAACACGCACAGCAAAAATCATATTCATGTCACAGACGGGCTGTTTTTACAGACAGCCAGGTCCAGTGTGCAGCTTTTATTATTCACTAGCTTATGAACTCTGTGGGACCCTTCACTCTTTGACTGTCTGCACGTGTGTGCATGATGTGTGTATTTGTGTGTATTTGTGGCTTGTAGGAGTTTCATTTTTCTGAAGCTGTAAAGGGTGGAAAGGAGGACAGAGAAGAGAGGCACGCAACATTCCCCTATCCGTAACCCCGAAGCACTCACACACACTCACACACACACGGAAATGGTTTGAACAGATGACGGCGAGGTTGACTGCTCTGGTTTTATCCCAGAAACAAATATACAGTTCCCTCTTTTCTCAGGACCTCCTGTGTGTATTGCAAACACACATTTCTCACATATGCATATACATACACAAACACACCTCTTGCACACACACACACACACACGCACACACACACACAGAGGTGCAGATTCCTTCCACACTCAGACCTTCACTCCCGTGTCTTTAATTCATATTTGTCATGTATAATAACTGGATGTCTTAACGGAATACTGCTGCGTGCTGCAGAATAAAAGAACAATATTTTATTTCATTTCCATAACACCAGCCTGTGAATTATTATTATGCTAATGTTGTGGGGGAGCCACCGCTACTGTGTGCACTAAGGTGCCAGCCTCCCTCTTTTTTTTTCTTCTTTTTTTTATAAACTGAAAGAAAAACACAATGAAACACAATAAGCGGTGGAATAATCAATGGTAAACTGTTTACAGAAGCGGCTCGCGTTGCCGTTCCTCCTCATTATTTGATCACAGCAGTATTTCACATTTAAAGCGAAACCAAATATGAAGCAGAGGGCTGTGACATGGTAATGAGGTACAAGAGGAGGAAATGGGGTTTTGTCTCTGGGTAATTTCAGCCGTGCCTGCGTCTGTGTGTGTTTGTGTGTGTGTGTGTGTGTGTGTGTGTTGTTTGAGATGACTGATGTGTCTGACCGTAACCTCTGCCCCAGAATGCTATGGACACCTGTCTTCCCACGCAAGATCCTCCAGGACCCTCCCGTTCAATGCAGGTCTGATTTATTAGACCCCAAGGGCTCCCCTCTCTCTCTCTGTCCCTCTCTCTCTCTCTTTCTTGCTTTCTGCGTCTGTCTCATACTCTCCCTCTTTCTCTCTCTCACACTCTCTAACACACACACTCACATTTACAGACAACACTCATCCTGAAGGGCCATAGAGAGAAAAAGAGAGAAATGGCTCCTGTCATTTTTCCTCTTTTAACTGGGGCTCTGCAGCGGTCTCTGTCACAAAGCCCCCGAGGGGAGGACATCAAACAAAGGAAAAACCTTTCACACTTTATTGTCTTTTACCACAGAGAGCTCATATCTCTTTTCTCACTCTCTCACTCTGTCTTCCCCCCTTTTTTTTATACATCTCTCATATTCCCCCCAATTCATCTTCTCCCCCCTTTTCCTCAGCCTCTGTACATCTCTTTCTATATCTATATTTTATAAAGTTTGACGTTTTGACAGTGCCCTTTGAGTTTGCCAGCTTGTCAAAAATACAGAGAGGGCACAGAGGGGGAAAAAGGGGGAAGAGACAGAGAGACTGCTGAGTAGGAGACAGACATTTTCAGGGATGGACGTCTGTTTGGGATCCAAACAGAAGTGTGTCAGATCAGGTGGATCTGAAGAAGCTGAGGTGCCGGGCAGGAAGCCTCACCTGCACAGGAAAAACTACATTTCACAAGTTGAAAATGTGAGTTAGTACTTCAAGCATCACTCGTCAATAAAACACCAGATAGTTCACTTTGACACTTTGTTTTCAAAGTTTCCTCACACACAGGTTTTCAGGTGCTTACATTTCAACACATAACATGAATGATGGGTCTCCACATGGTTGTGTGCTCACCTATAGAGCACCCAAGGACACATTTGATTTACTGCTCCCCTCTGGAATATTTGTGTTTAAGTGCAGTTTTATCTCAAACTGAAGTTGGTTCACAGGAGCCGGCGCTTCAGAGAAGTTCTTAATGTCCTGCGCAATATTTACCAGACATATCCTGGACTCTGGCATTCCTTTTTTTTTTTTTGCTGTTTTTAAATCTCCACACACACACAAGGTCATTTAAAGTATTTCAGTAAAATAAATATTTCATAGGCAAGGATACCGAGGGAGGAAAACTGCTAGAAGTTACTGCAAAAAAGTATTTTTCAAGACAAGAAAGCTCATCCTGTTGTGAAGCACAAGTGAATAAATCCCTCTAGTAATTACTCAACAGCAAAAGTAATGTTACATTGCATTTTATATTACTCTGATCATCCAACCAATAAAGGTGCCTTTAAACAACTTTAAATCCTCTGCAGCCTTATGTATTTGACCACAGACTGTATAAATGAAAGGTTTCTGAAGAGCCGTTGAAAGCTCAGTGTGGTGGAGCTTCGGCCGGCCGAATGGAGCCTGGTAGTTAAAACACGTCACCTGTGACGGCGGACGCCTTTCACTCAGAGCAGCCATGTCCTTAATTATGCATAAGACTTGATATAAAAGGAGAGTTATATAAAAAAGTACCCCTCACATTTGTCGTGAATGTTGGAATTAGCTACAGAGACCATAACAGTTTTTTTTATGTACCAGATATTTATTTTTGGGCCTTTTTTCATGGAGGTCAAAGGAGCTTGACTTGCTTTTGGAGTCAGCTTCTAGTGGCCATTTGAGGAACTGCGGTTTTTGTAGCTTCTCTGTCAGCTCCCTGGAGGTTGCAGCTTGGTTTAATTGTTCTTGTGCTTTTCTTTGTCTTATTTCTACCTTTCAGATAATCAGTTGTTGTTAGCATGCCAGTTAAAGCTATTTGCTGCCTCTGTTGCTTGTTATTAATTTGATTGGTTGCTTTTATCGCACAGTATCTGCACTTCAGGGCTGTTTTCTGCAAAAGAAATTCTCAGTTCTCTTACAGTTTTGTCGACTTGGAAATTAGTTGATTAAATCAACACATCTGTCAAAGTGAAAACCACTTAATATCTTGTGTTTATCAGACTAGTAGACTAAAGAAATCATAGTTGACTGGGACCAAAATGACCGATCAGGGGACTGATCCACTAAGAAGATGCAGATCTACAAAACTCTCCAAACAACATGAGACAACTGGGGCTCCTCAGCACACTGAGGCTCCGACTGCTGCTTTTTTCCGACTTGTTGTATAATTCAGGACTGTTTTGGCATATCCATGAGGAAATAATCCTGATAATAATTGTGATTTGGAATTGGCCCTGTCTGCACGGCGCTCCCGTCTTTTCATTTTATCCCTATTTTAGCTGCAGTGTCATAAACATTTAGACAGAATCAGATTTTTAAAGAGAACAAAAGGTTTCAGATGGATCGTTTCTGATTTTCGTTTCAAAACACAGACAGAATAGTGATGAAAGTCGGGATTATCTTAAAAAGTTACAACTGAAATAGAGCAGCTTATTAAACTTTGCTCAGCTTAGTAAATCTTACATCATGATATTATCATACTGAGGCTTGTGGCATCGGAAAAGAAACGTATTCATGCTTTTATCAATAATGTAAAATCCTCTCCTCGGAGAATAAGATACTGTGACTATAATTTGAATAGAATCCCCTTGATGTTTCTCCCAGCTACGCACACGAGTGTGTGGCTGTGTGTCTTTGTGTGTGAGTGTGTACATGCAAAGTTAGAGAAAGACTAACACATGAGACACACTTCCTAAGATCTCAACTGCTCAAGGGGCGGAAATTGAAAAAGTCACATTTAAGTATTTAGATATTATTGATCACGACTTGTCATTCAGACCGCACATGGAAAACTTTGTTATCTCGAAGCTGAAACTTTATTTTAGGAATAAATCCTGTTTCCCCCCTTCAGGCAAGGAAACATTCGTTCCAGCAACTTGTTTTTCTAATTTATTTTTCACCTTTATTGGATTGTGATGATCTGCTCTCTATAAATGCACCTGATCAGTGCATAAAGAAGCTGTATCCTGTCTGCTGTAGTGCTCTACATTTTGTTTCTGGCTGTGGAAATCTCATAAACTTGGAATATAGCTGCAGCGTGGTGTCGGTGTTAGCTACCAGAAAATGTGCTGCAGGGAAGCCAAACAATGGTGGACTGTTTGCCTCCAGAGAGCAAAACGAGGTTCTGGGGAACCTGCATGATTTCATCAGATTTCATTAGAATCTGACCCTTCTGGCAGCATTGAAGGCATTAAAACTAATTATATTTAAATCGCCAATTATCTTGCTGATGGCCCTGTTGGCTTATGGAGGTCATAGAGCGACATCAGTATCAAACTGAAACGGTTGAATAACTTTAAAAGTTCCTTTCAGCTGCTTTGTGTCAAGGAGGATTGAGACGATAGTGTTCTTGGTCATTGTGATTGGGCTCAATTTTATTTGACTGAAATCATTCACAAATAGTACCTTTTTTATCCATAATAACTTTTCTTTTTATTGCATTTTAGCTGGATAGTGTGTTCACCTGTTTGTCATCTGTGGCAGTTGTATTTGTTTGTTTGTATTGTTTGAGTTAATCAGTGTAATAGTGTTCATACTGCATTCATGGTCAAGTTAACAGCTCCTTTCAGACTGTGCCGTTAAAGAGCTCCGCCATCATTTCACCTGAGGACATTCATACTGATTCTGCAACGGTGTAATATTGGCGTCCATCCACATTGCAATCCGGCATTGTGCAACGCAGTGGGAAGAGACGGTAGTGCAGCGTAACAGAGCAGCGGCAGTACGTGCATTCAAAACAAACTGCTGGAAGAACTGCCTGTCGTTCTGTTTCTCACTGTGCAGATTCTACAGACTCAAACAAAGCTGGTCTGCATTTTGCTGAACGTGACTCCATTACTGTCAGACTCAAGTGAGAGGCCTGTTTCTGATGATACAGTCCACCGCCTTTGTTGTTGCTCTGGTATGAGTCACACAAACACAGTACGTCACATATTTTCAGTCTTGCCGTCACACTGATCCCGCCTTGAACACGTTTAACGCATCTGTTGCTCCCTCCAAGGCAGTACAGAGCCATAATCAGATGTTCAAACTAAAGGTGCGACGTCACAGAGGCGTAAATAACATCCATGCTGGCATGAGAGAGATTTTAACCTCATGGAGACTTGATGACTAAAGGATACATACAGACACAGTTGCACAGACTGGCTGAACATGTATACACTCACATACCAACCAGATGAGGCATAAGCACAAAGAAGAGTTACAGTATGTCACACACACACATATATACACACACACATTCAGTAGGACCAGGGCAGGGGTTAACACAAATGGCTTGGAGCGACCTTCATCTAACTGTTTCCCTGTGGACTTCTTGGCCTTTTGCAGCCTGCTGAATTTCTCTGAGAGAAGACGCTCGCAGCGTCATTATTTTCATCTTCCATGCAGGAGACGGAGTGCTTCAGGAAGCAAATGGCTTGACACAGCTGGTATCTTTTGGTCTGAGTTGGGGGTAGGCTAATCAATACCATTGAGGGAGATCAATCCCGCTGTGTGTCCATGAGTGGTTTTCACGCTGTGTGTATGTATGTGTGTGTCATTTCCCAGGTGGTCATGCTGCTGTGGCTGTTATAAGATCTAATGGGGGACCTCCTGGCGACGGCTGTTAGGAGCTAAATTCTGCCCAAACAAGTTTGATACACAATCTGATTGGCTGGTGGAGGCTGGACACACATGTGTGAGCGTGCATTTGTGTGTTTTTGACCTTGTGCATTGTGCATATGTATGTGTGGGGGAATGTGTGTGGGAACATTTGTGTATGTGTGTGTATCTGTGTGTGTTAGCGCTGTACCCAGGTGCACTGCCTGAAGGTTGGTGGGGCGGGGGGAGGGTGTGTGTGTGTGTGTGTGTGTGTGTGTGTGTGTGTGTGTGAAGGGATGACAGGGCGTGTCAGGAGGATTCTTCTCCAAAAATCCCAGAACACGAAATAAGGTCAAATTCAAAATAACATGTCAGAGGGAAATAAAAAGGGAGAGAAAAGAGCTGGAAGATATTTTTATGTAAATTATGATCATCCACTGAATTAGAAATGAAGAATTGAAACTGGGAATTTCGGTGAAATTGTCCTCCCTGCACTGACTTTAGGTTTTATTGATGTTGTGGACATACATTTATAAAGAATTAGCATGAAGACTTTTTCCCATTGTGTATTGAGTAGCTCTGTTCTCAGGAAGAATATTTATTTTGAATTTACTTATGCAGATTCTGGCACAGCTGCAATATGAATTAAATATTGAACAATGTTTTTCTCAGTATGAGAATAAATTCCTGTGTGAGCGAGACTCCTGCTGAACTTAAAGTCTCTGCAGAGCTACACATCTCGGCTTAAAGGAACATTTTGTAAACCCTTTCTTTGAAGTCGTGGCTCTGCTGCTTGTTTTTTAGTTTTTGTGACTCTAAACTGCATCGTCTCCTAAACAAATGCTCCTATGCAACCTGTCTCACCCTTTGGAACAAGTCAACCTTTTGTGTCTGTATGAGACTCACCAGCTTTCCATTAACTCCAATGTAAACCAATATTAGATGCTCAGAGCAAGAAACATAATACAAAGAGTGCAAAGGTCCACTGAGGGCAGTCGGACGGGTGGTGAATGGGTCAACAAACCCCAGGAGGCTCAGGAGCCTTGTGCCTGTGTGAAACCAAGGGTTAATGCTGTTATTTAAAGTTTCCGTGTAAATTAACTTCCCTGTGTAGGCGTCTCACAAAACAAACAGTATCCAAGAGTTTAGCACAGAAGTGGCTGTTTTTAAGTCCAAACCAGTTCTTTTTTTCCTAACCTTAACCAAGAGGTTGTCAGTTGTTGACGTGCTGTCTCTGACACAAAACTGATGCGAGAGGAATACGTGTAGAGCATCTGTATCTGACGCTGAGGGCCACTGATCAAGCATCTGTATCTGACAGGTTGAGAGGAAAATGTGAAACTTATTCAATTTGTTCTTCACACATCACAAAAAGGTCAGCAGTGATGTTTTGAAGTCTTGCATTCAAAACTTACTTCAGTAAAAGTGGAAAAGTATCAGAATCACAATGTACTTAAAGTATCAAAAGTAAATGTACTTGTTGCACAGAATGGATCCACTCAGGTTGTTTTATATAATGTTCAGATATATTATTAGATTATTTGTATTGATGCATTTATGTAAGAAGCATTTTCATTTTGTAATAACATACTCATCACAGCTAAATGTAGTGAAATAAAAAGTTACATATGTGGAAATACTCAAGTAAAGTTGTATTTCAGTACAGTACTTGAGTAAATGTACTTTGTTACATTCAACCACTGCATAAAAACATAGATTTGAACACAAACCATTATCTTATTCCAAGTAGAACCACACAGTTATGTCGCCTAAATCTAACCTAACTGCAGCTGTTTTACGACATTAGTACAGGATAAAATATGTTTGCACCAACACATAATTGAAAGTACACTTCTGTTTTTTGGGAACATCATTTTTAGGAGACAGGGATGTCCAAAAAAAATGTATATTTTAATTTGCTGAAGGACTGTGTGACTGCAGAACTAAAGAGAGAGGTAGAGAGGATAATGAGGCGCTGTTCAAATGAGACAAAGTGAGTGAGACAAAGAGATGCGGAGCAGGCAGACACCTGCGAGGCCCTTTACCTCCTCTGCTCCGTTATTCCGGTTAGCCCTCTGGTGATTGGGCGTGTGTGTTGAATAGGAGCTTGTAAAATAACGAGTGAGCAGTTACACACGCACACACGCACACACACACAAACGTGTGCAGACACAATAGTGTCTGAATACATAATATAAGCAGGATAAATCATGTGTGCAAATATTTGACTCGCAGCCCGAGGATCCATCTGAATAAGCCATCAGCAGTCACTGTGTGTGACGTACGAACATGTATGTGTCTGTTTGCGCTTTGTGTTTATTTGTGTGGATATAAATTGCAACCCTTAGCTTATGTTTTTTCCATGAGCTTGTCATAAAACATAGAGAGGACTCTCTAAAAATCTGGAAGCTTCAGAAACCTGGGAGAGATAAAAGGAGCGAGTGTGTGAGCTGTTGACTTGTCGTTGCAGCTGGAATACATATTAAAAAGTCATAAAACGTGAGTTGAAACAGGAAAAAGGTGCAAATTAGGCACGTTTTCTAAAGATACATGAAATAAAACTAAATCTGCTGTGACCCCAGCTGTTACACCCTCATTTGGCTCCAGTTTACTTCTTGATAAAACATGCATTACAAATCTGTCTCAATTAATTAGACCTTCTTATTATCATATGGCACCGATGCTTCATGCTGATAAATGGTCAATGCTAATTTCTGTGGTCTTATTTTAAATGGAGTCAAATGAGAAAATCAGACGTGGAAATGAGTCGTGATGGATGACGTCTCTTGATCTTTGATCGTGGAGCCATGTGTTACATTAATTAAACTCAGCGCTCTTTAACACCAAACAAGCAGTTTTAGTTCAGTTCTGTGGTAGATAAAATCTGATTTTATGATATAATGTCCCACTTGGGCTGATACTGGACACTTTTAATGTCTTGATGGAAATAACACAGGATGGGGTCACTTGCAGCTCAATTTGTTTGATATCCTAAGAAATGTGGTTGGATTAAGACTTAATTAAAACCACTTGGTTAAGGTTCAGTGAAATTAGCAGGATTAGTTTTTAAAAACAGCATCTCTGGTAATTACCTACAACAATGGGACACAAAAAACAGCACTTACAGAAATCTACTTTTTCAAAGAGATAACTACGAACCACAGGAGCCTGATGTGATCCTTTTTGTTACCAGATATAGAAAAATATTACTGTTAATAAAGTCAAATCACTGCAAACATTCTTTGATTTAAAGCGAAGTGTCATTAGCCCTCTACCACAGCGGTGTTTTGATGGAATTGACAGTCCAGAGTGCCGATACCGACATCAGGGTGTGAAAAGATCACAATATCAATATATCGGCTGATATCAGTTATATACACTGACACACGTTTTTTACAATAATGCCTCAAATGAGGTTATCAAACACTTGTGGTGAAGACAGGGTATAATGGAGGAAGGATATGTTACAGTTTAATAATGAACTGTCCAAAATGAAACATTAAACGTTATAAATAAATATTAAGTAAAAAAGGCGTAAGGACACCGTCTTAATCACCCTCCATTTTTTCAGGTTTTCAGTGACCACAAGAAACTGAACCAATGAATATGATATGATGTTGATGATATTAGGAAGGTGGCAATATGTAGGCAATATATAGGCGATGTATAAACCAAAATAATTAACTTGATGAACATAAGTCACATTATTGTGTAGCTTCCTCTGTCCTTATTGCTGCCAATCCAACAGGAAAGCTGAATATGTAGGACAGGATAGGTGAATATCAGCCGATACAGTCGGACTATCAATACTTTTAAAATGTGTTTGTGGAAAAGCCAAAATGAGGAGATGGTAGTAACTGAATTCATCCGTTCACTTGATGGGTATTAAATGAAGCAGAAAAAAATCTATCATATGAAGTTCTCCATCAGTGCTGCTCTTACTTTAAGGGTGTTGGGAAACTGGCATCATCATTTTTTAAATGATACCCGGCCCCTCGTCCCACACCGGCCACTTATTTATAAAGATTTAATTTCTGTCTTTCATATTTTGATTCAGTTTTTACTGTATCACAATACATTTTTTATGACGCAAATATTAATTTAAAACATCTTGAGACTTGTGTTTTTTTTTTTAAGAAGTGAGAATATTGACCTAGTTTATACAACTACTTTCATTTCCACGGTTGTTTCGGGACATCTCCGGCTCTAACAGCCAGATTATTGTTGCGAGATGAGTTTTGGCCGCCGCGCCCCACCCTTCACCCGGCCTGGGTGGGCCTGTCCGCAGGGTGCCAAGCGGGGTGTCTGTGGCCAGTGATGTGAATTGACATGCTGTTTTATAAATGGATCCGTCTAAATTATTCAGTTTGTTATTTTAGTGTCAGCAATTGGTGATGATGTCTGGTTGTCACGGAAACATAGTCCCATGATCCCGAGCCCACAGCTGAGTCCCCGGAAGAGAAAAGAGAGAGAGAGGGGGAGAGACGCAGCCTGATCGCTTCCACAGAAAATGAGGTGAAAATAAATACTGTCACACTGAGCCAAAATGTGCATGAAAAACAGGTCTTCCTACAGAGAGAGCGGCTATTTTTATGTGCGGTGACACAACACAGGGGCCATGAAAATGATATAAAATGTTATGTAGTGTATACTGCCAGTAGGGTGTAGATGAAATACAATACTTTACTGGCACTGATGAATACGTACAGGCGGTCCGCTGGCTCTGTCTTTCTCTCTCTGTCTGTCTCTTTCAAACACACACACACAGGATGGGTCCCAGGCTGTGTCGGTCAGGCTTTATGGATCTCCAGTGAGACATGAACACATGGAACAGTCATCTAGCTTCCAGCTGCTGGTGTGGAGTTTCTCTCTGTTTCCCACTGAGGTGCTCTGTGTGATGAGAGGCTGCATCTGGAGGCTGGCACTCCACTCACTGGACACTTGTCTGCAAAGAAAACCCCTATTCACTGTTAGTAAGCTGCATTTGTCCATGTGTGTGTGTGTGTACAGTAAACATGTCTTTGTGAGCGATCAGGCTGTCGAGGCAGAGAAACGGCTGCAGGAACAGCTGGGGAATCAGACGGTGATTCTCTCTTCCACCTAAACGCTGGGATTTACACACTGCCCAAAGCCCAGACACACAGCGCTCCTGTGCCAAGACGAACATGCATATGCATGCAATCATGCACCCAAACACACAAAGGATTCCACTTGCACAGATTGCATCATACATTTCGGGTCATTTCATCATCTGTTAGTCATTTTTCATCCTGAGCGTTTCACCTTAAACAAACAATGATAATACACTCATTGATTTATGCCGAGAGAGAAAGTGAGAGAACGACAGAAGAGTCTCTCTTGTGCACAAATTGGTTCCTGTTCAAGCAGCTTACTTTTGATATAATATGCTATCTACCGTTTCAGTTCATTACACACTCACTCAGCAGCATTTTAAGCCCTATTTAACCGGACAAATTGACAAACTCAGCACTGGTTCTCTCTCCCAGAAGCTGGAGCGCACACATATTGTGTGCTTTCCCACCAGTAATTGTCCAGTCACCAGAATAACTGTTGGCATTGCACATTTCTGCAAACCACAGATACATTGAATCCATAGATATAGAACGATGGACGGCATGACTGCTCCCCAAAAGTGAAGCCAAGACCTTTTGATGGCTGTGGCTGGCTGCAGCACAGCTCATACACTGATGCCCCTCCTTGTTAGCTGCATGGGCCAAACTTTTGAATCACTCTAGTGTTTGTTCAAGTGTTAATTTCTAAGATTAATTAAGTTATTTGATGCTATAAAACAGAAGTTTTATGCCATTGTCAGCATATATTGTGCTCTGATTGGGTCGGGCTGGTGTTTTGGATATGAACCTCAATGTGTTTCTGAAAAGCTGCAACTCGACACATCGGGTTGCAAAAGCTACATGGTTACTGTTAGGAAAAAGATCATGATTTAGGTTAGAAAAAAGGCTTCTGTGAGGTGATGTAAAGCGTCACATTGAACAGTGACTTTTTGTTTTACATGGGACACAAATGGGACATTGACGTCTCCTGGGGGAAAAGTCTGATGCCTCTCTGACCCTTTTAACCTCCCCTAACTTAACTTATTGACGTTCATTAAACATCACCAGCCTGCTGCTAAAATAAAAAGCTGCAAAAAATGTTTCATATCAGCCAATGTGTGGTTTGCCGGAACATATAATACCAACACGTTTGTTGTAAAGTCTGGGCTGTGAGACGACTGTCAAAGCAGGAACTGTTTTACAGAACTACAAAGCCAGGCTGCTGTATATACAGAGCCCCCAAAACTCATTGAAATTTAAAGCCGAATCAAACACAAAATAAATTTTTCACTCATCACTTGAGATACTCTGCTGCACGGGACTTAATGCCAGTCAGGATACATTAATTCCCGCAGCAGCCATTTGGAGACACGCAGCCTGCTGTCTTCTCAGCGTGACTCCAAATCCCACCGTCCCTATCGCGCTTTCATCCCTTTACCTGTCAGCAGATGAGAGCTCCGTACACCTGCGGAAACCTGCGTTGGTGTGTGTGTGTGTGTGTTTGTGCGTGCCCACCAAGGAGCTTGCTGTGCAAGCATATTCCCAGCCAGCATTTCTGACAAGCCTAATGAATCTCCAGAGAGCCGCTACCTGCCAGCTCTCTCTTGTTCTGTCTTGTCTTCATTGTTCTCTCACTCTGTTTTCTCTCCTTCTTGTCTCCCCCCCTCCCCTCTTCGCTGTTTGTCTGCCTAAACTGACGCTGCCTCTCTCAGCGCGCTGGGCTTCGCCTCCATCAGCTAACAAGCCTCCTCTATCTGTTCGGGGTGCACATCTTACATATCTGCATTTACTCCCGAGGACTTGGATGGTCCAGGAGAGGCCTTACTGTTACTTAAATGTGCTTTAAATGAACTTTTCTAACAACAGTGCTGGCTGATGCTTTTTTTCCCTCAAACTTCTGCTGTGTGAAAGCGGGAACCTCCTTCCAGAGAGGGGGCTTTAATTATCCTTACCCGTGCTGTATTAGTCATGCCTCAGCTCGGCTTGTCTATCCAAAATCCATTACCTATGCCTGAGGAGGCCTTGTTAGTTCACAATTGAGTGCTAATTACACAACATTATGATACATAGGCTTCATCTTGCTGTAATCACAGTAATTAGGGAAATAAAGTCGGTCTACACGAGCGGGGAGGCAGAAGAACCACGACTGTGCAGAACAAAAGATTCAAATTCGCTCGTTCTAGCATCCACCTTAAACGTCCTTCAAGATACACACGTGTGAATGTGTGCACACACAAACACACACACACACACACACACGCATGTATATATCTCACATGTCAGTTCCAAAGTTGTGACTGCTTCACTGATCTGTTGCCTCGCATGAACCGAGGGGGAGCATGCACACACAGAGCATGAGTAATGAAACGCTTCACACTCATTTGGCTTTTGCACTTCAAATGAGATTGGCACGGCGCAGCGTCTAAAACACAACCATTAGATCTATAATGACTCCCCAGCCTACTCCCCGTGGACTGACTACACACACACACACACTTACACACACACACACTCTCTCTCTCTCTCCCAGCCCCCCAAATAGTCTATGTATTATGCATTCCACCCATCTGCCACTCTGTGAGCACTCTATCCCAAGGGGAAGAGAGGGAGGAGAGGGGGAGGAGAAGAGAGGGAGGCACTCACAGCTGGATGTAAGAGAGAGAGAGAGAGAGAGGAGGTGAGCTCACTCTCTCTCTCAATAGGTGTGTTTCTATCCACCTGTTTTTGGATGCAATATCAGAAAAACTGGATAAAAAAAGTCCAAATATCATAAAAGTTTTAATGCTTGATTTAGGAGTTGGCGTATTGATAAAACACACCTTCATCACAACAAACCTGAAGCTCTCGCTCCAATACAAAGTGAAATATGGCAACATGAGATCTTTGAGGGGCCATGAGAAGACGGTGCCCCCGCAAAATAGATAGCGACTATCGCAGAAGGGGAGGAGAACGCTGTTTGAAGTGGTCGCCCGAGGGCCGGCTTATCCCAGCAGGCTACATCCGGTGAATCAGACTATAGATGATCCAACTGCTAATTCTTTTCTTCACAGTAGTAAATCAAAATGTGCGTAAATGTATATTTTCTTTTGATCATTACAGCTCAAATTTGCACCTTTAATTCTAAATTTGTCGCTCTCTTTCTCTGAAAACTCTAAATACTATCACATAACGCTCCAAAAAAACTTTCAAACTTAAACTGGGTCAGCAGCGTTTTCAAAAGTCAATGTTGTAGAGGTTCGAAAGCAGCTGAATAGTGTAAACACCTGGCGTGAAACTTATGCATTTTTAAAAAACATATATTCAATATTGTGCGTCTCTATACTGGGACAGAACAGTAATATAAACATTACATAACATTCACATTTAATTTGATTACTTTTATATATATACAGCATATGGTATGCATGCATTTAGCAGAAATGTTGTGGGTCAAATGTAGAAACAGAATAATTCATTCAGTAGCTCTCTCTCTCTCTCTCTCTCTCT
>CAFUXE010000892.1:40665-60905 GCA_903364295.1 Serranus cabrilla | reverse complement strand
TTTCTGTGTGTGTGTGTGTGTGTGTGTGTGTAGGGGGGTTGTGTTTACCACTGGAGGATGTGTAGGCCCAGCAGGAGGTGTAAGCTGACCATCTGTAGCCGCAAGACTCAAAATATCAGTGAAGCCTTCAGGGTGTGTTCATGTGTGTGTGCATGTGATTTCATGTGTGGAAAACACAGCACATTAACAAAGAGACCTGCTTGTGTGTCAGTATGACAGAGAAAAATACAAAATAGAAAGGAGGATGTTTGTGTGATGTGATCAAAGCAGATGCATAGAAAACAGCGTCAAACTGGATGAACGATTATCAGATGATCAGACCGTGATTAGATGTACAGACTCCAAAATGTCCCAGTTCTGCACTCAGCTGCACTCATGTATACACAAATAGATGCCTCTTATCCCAAAAGGAGCCTTGGTGAAATCACAAGGCTTCTGCTTTTTTAACTCGATGTTAGCTGGCAAATTGACTGACAAAACAAGTTCCACTGCAGAGCGAGCTGGAGGCGAGAGGGAGCTGTTTTAATAGCGCTTCTTTGTCTCACAGCTGCCAAACATTTCACCCTGACCCAAACCGAACTGCAGCCCCATGATCCTCATCTGCCTATTACATCCTTCAGCTGTTTCCTTCTTGCTGCTCTACGTGTGTGTGTGTGCGTGTGTGTGTTTGCCCGGAGAAAACAGAGGCTTCGTTGTCGCCGCGCTCTCTGATGCAGCTGTGTATGCTTCAGATGTTTTTACACAAAGGATGAAATGATAGATGAGGGAAATGAAGAGCGAGAGGAAAGAGATAGTCGAAACATAACGTATGAATTTGTCAAATGGGTCGTGTTTGTTTATTTCCGATTTCTTCTCCTTTTGTGGAAATAAGTTATGTTGCAATAGGAGTATGTTTTCCCCCCAGGAATGATAACCTTTTCCAGTTAAAAAGTTGTCATATCCTGTCTTGAGAAAAGAGTAAAAGTGTTCCTTTCAAAGTAAAAGTCTTACAGTAAATGTGTGGGGAATTTGCGATAAAGTCTCTCCTCTGTTTCCATTATATCTGTCGTGTCATGAAAGTATTTTGGCTTTGTGTCAGTACCAGTCAATCAATGCACATCAGCGGGCCGGCCGGGGAAAGACACTGGGGCTCAGAGTGTAAGGAGAGAAGGATCACTGTGATAATCTGCCTCTCTGGGATCCTCTCCCACTGATCTGAGCTCTCTGTTGACGCTACGTTTCTCTCCAGAGTTTCCAGAGATAAACTGACCCCGGAGAAGATTTCCCTTTCCCACTCTGACACTTTTTGCACCTGAAAGCAGCCTCAGTCTCTCCTCCTCTCTCTGTAACAGAGGAGTGAATGTGCAGACACAGGAGGTCTGATAAGGCCAACTCAAGTGAAACACAACATGAGTTTGGCCGCCGAGTGGAACAGCTATCAAACAGGCTATTATGGGATTGGGTTTCCACTTGCATTACAAGAGGCTTTGATACCTGGATTTTATCTTTTATGTTATCGTCTCACATCAGGTATATAAACACACACTGACACACACACACACACACCTGCAGTGCCCGCTTACCTTTACCACCCATCTGTGAGTCAGGAATGGGGTGTGTGGGATTTGTGTGTGTGTGTGTATTGTGGCTGACACTGACAGCGTGTTAGAGGGAAGAACTGGATATAATATATGTGCAGCGGTGGAATGTAACTAAGTAGTTGCTATACCTTTTTAAATCCGTAGTTACCAGTTACTTTACCATCTAGAAAATACAATTCCCTTTGAAATTATGATTGCTTCCCTGCAATTTATTTGACTTATTTTCTTAAAATCATGAAATAAAACAGTGTGGTAAGAAGAATTTCAGTCCTCAGCAAAAAATCTTTCCATTGTACATTTCTGCAAATCCCAGACACAGTAATCTGCAACTTCTTTTCCCCAGATAACAAAGCAATATGGCGCTAAAAGCCACATATAGATCCATCATCAGGCGGGCTGGAGGGGAGGTGGATCAGACCCACAAAACCAGGACTTTAATTGGGAGACTGAACTTGTGGAATTAGTGTTTTTTTAGGCCAATCCATGTTATTTTTACCTCACCTTAACCAAGTGGTTTTGTTGTCTAACCTAAACCTTAAAAATGTGTTTTAACATGTTTTCAAAGTGTTTAAAAAACAGCCATAAGCATGTCTTTAAAACAGCGATTGGCACTTTTACAACATTGTGGTCGTCGCGTGTTCGCAGCGTGTTTAAAGCGGCCGCCCGGTGTCACAATGAGAACATGTTCCTCATCAACATAATTGTGATTCAAAATGTAGATATCATTGTCTCATGTGGTTTGTAGAAACTAAAAAGGCCAACTTTTTCTTTTTGGAACAACTGGGTTGGAAAATTGTAGCTGGTTTTAAGTGCCAATTACTTTGTATCAAGTAGGTTCTAAAATGAAGTTTGATTTATCATAATTCGAGTACAAAATTACCCTTCACATTTTTCAAAATAAAGTCTCTTATTCTCTCTCTTACTCAGCTCTTACTTATACTTTTCTCTAAATTAATACATCAGTAATGATGAACTAATTATATATTATTATAACACTGTGAAAAAATTGTGCAATACTATTATTACTAGTCCTAGTAAAAAGACTAGTAGTATAGTTTTTGTTTATTTATTATTGGTTATTTACTTTAAAGTTGTTCTAAAGTAAGCTTTTTAATGCAGGACATGTACCAGAGTATTTTTTAACAATGTTGTGTTAATGCAATAGTTGTACGGATTCTGTACCTCTTCCATCACTTAATGTGTGTGTGTCTGTTTTTTGATGTATGCCGGATAAATAGAGATTCATTGCACCATCTTATCTTTCCTTGAAGCCCTTTGACATGTTTGCAACAATGCAGAACTCTCAACACTTACACACGCTGGTGCACAGATGCACACACCCTCACACATGCATACACAGGTGTGCATGGAGTTGCGAGAGCCATTTGTTGAATGACGGTCTGTTTGGAGTCGGGGTGAGGGGGGGAGGTGCGGAGAGGTAGAAGTGGAGAAGGGAGGCAGAGGTGTGGAGGTGAAGACAGGCTGTACGTTCACAGACAGACTGTCTTTGTGCCTGAGGCGCAGTGTGTGAACGCATGTGTGACCAGGCACAGCAGCTCCGGAGAGATGTGTGTGTGTGTGTGTGTGTGTGTGGAGGGGGTTGAGTTAGCCTCAGCGTCCTCTGCTCCCAGGTCTCAGCTGTGGTGTAATTGTTTAAATGAATTAGTATGAAATATAGAATTAAACTCCATGAATAGGGTCATATGTTATCTAGGATTTTGTGTGTACATGTCGGCGGAAGTGTGATTAAAATGAAATATGAAATTAGTCATGATGAATAGCACCATATGCACACGTGTAATTGAATTAACCAATCTGGTGTTTCGGAGCGTTGGCATAAATGAAACGTTCACCTCGTGCGCCTCGTCCTGCAGAGAGGTGGCAGGTCGGACAGAACGGTCTGAATGCTGCTTGTTTAATTCCCGTCCCAGTATTTGATGTCCAGGATGCACAGCTGCAGGGAAATTAGGGGAAAACAAGCTCAAACAAGCTCATTTGGGGTGTTGATGAGTGTGGAGACACTGTTTAACATGTGGGTCCAAAATCTCTCATGGGTGTTTAATTGGGCGGAAATTTGATGACTGTTACTGTTTCTGTTTTATGAGATTTTGATTTGTAATTGGTAACAAATAGTATAAAATAACATGCAGATGTGAACCTGGCACCTTAACCACCAAAGGTCAACAGTGTGCATTTAAAATGTTAGTGTAATGTAAGTATCATCAAAAGAGAAGAAAACTCTTTAGATAAGATTAGATAAAATAAGATTATTAACATTGGCATATGACACAACTTAAACCAGCTATTTCTCAGTGTTTCATCCAATAATGCCCATCAGCTTAGGAGCAGCTGTTGTTGTAGTAATATAACCCTGATACTATATTCAAGGTTTAGAACATTAGGTTTCTATTAATGGCATGCTGTGTTTAAAAAGATCCATAATTTGGGTTTAGAGTAAGTAAGTTAGTATGTAAATAAAATGTAATTACTTTTAAGACATTTGTTACAAGTAATTGACTGCAAAACAACGTGAGTTATGTGGTCCAAGACCGACGGATGTGGTGCTAATTGAGTTTAGAGTTTTGAAAATGTGACCACAGATTGGACGAAAAGGATGTTCCCGATTATAAAAATAAAAAAAACAAATATAAGAACTGGTCACATGTGTAATCTGGAAAGTAACTACAGCTGTCAAGTAAATGTAGTGAAGCAGAAAATGCAAATCAGAAGTAATCAGTAAAGAGGAAGTACATTAAACTTCTTTTCATCTTCTCTAATGGCACAAACTGTACAAATATAAATGAATCAACTACAATGCAACATCCACTGACACACACACGCACACAGACTTCCTCATTGGTGAGATCAGAGGCTTCTGGCACAAACAGGAAGCTAATATAATCTAATATCAGAGCCTGTTTGAGTTGCACACATCATCTCCTCTGGCCACACTTACTGTCAAATCCTCATGAGCTTTATGGCGACTGTGTGTGTTTATTTTACTGACACAATCAGTGAGGGAACGAGAGGCCGGGGCCAAACTTATGGCCGGCAGTGATGTGAGTGTACGTACTGTATAGTTGAGTCATGCTTGAGTGAAACTATCCGGCTATGACACACGGCACATAAAACATCAGCCACAGAGAAGCTCTGTTCGCTGCATAACAGTCACAGTTACACATATATTCACATATATGCAGACGAGTTGATCCAGGGTGGCACAGTGTGGCAGAATGCAGCAGGGGATTACAGCTCCGCACACACACATGCACACACACTCCTGACAGAATACAAACTGAGTATTAGGAGAACGAACACACTGTCGATATGCAGGCTGAGAATTATCTCGACTCGTAGATGCTTCGGCGCTTTCTTTGAAGCCCGTCCAACTCCATAACCTGTAGGTGGGAACGGGAGTTTGGATCAGGTTCAAAAATCTTTGCAATAAAAAGTTTTTATAATGCATTTCAACAGCAACCAGAAAGTGAATGTGAAGTTATTCATTTATGAATTATAGCTGAAGGTGCAGCAGGGGACAATAGTGATAGCAGAGGCCGTGTGCGCGGTTGTCTTGTCATTATCGCCTCGGGGTGTTTACATTGTCAGCTTACCTTGTACCTTCAGCAGCTCTGTTCTTCTGCTGTGCAGATTTATGGCTGTTACAGTTTGAGCTGTTTGGCGTGTTGTTATGTCTGGACTGCTTTGTGTCACAGAGGTGCTCCCTTCACATTGTGTTCTGTTCTCTATTGTTTGCCGTTTCCCAGCAAAGTAAGCAGAGATGTAAACTTATATTCAGAAACCCACAGAGAGAAGTTTGGTGCACAACTCCTTTCAACTACAAAATAATTATTTGGAATCAAGTTAAAAGTGTGATGTTTGAGTCCTGGAGGGTTTCATCAGAAAAACATAAAACAAGCAATCAAACATGAAGTCAGAAACTCTGCAGTGTAAACCAACCAATTAATAACACTTTTCACGCTTTTTCTTGTAGCTTGTTTGGTCAGTGGATCAAAGAAACTGATGAAGCAGATTAAAATCCGAGCAGTGAGGAAAACTCGTCCTGCAAAGTTATGATGAGCAGGAAAGCTGCAAGTCATCATGCGCTCATTATGATGTGTTATGATTTTGGTTTTAATTTATTTTTGCTGGTGTGACAATTTCAAGATAAAAATGTGTATCTGACAACTGAAATCAACACAAAAAGGCATTCAATTGACACTTAAATAATAAGATACGCCTTTATAATGTCATTATAATGCAGAAATCACTGGAAACAAGTTTTATATTTATATATATTTCAATGCTAGAATGCATCACATTTAGAGAAAAACTTCCACAAACTTAAATAATGTATTCTGATCTGCTGTGGACATAAAATATGCTTTTATTGTGTCGTGTCTTGAATGATGCAGATATTCTTTGTTTTATTTCTCTCTAAGAGACTCAGAAACTGATGACATGACAGTGTTTGTTATCTATCTGTAAAAGTAATTAGCACGTACACGGCTGTTTATCACCGCACCCTTTTTATCTATAACTATGTTCCCTTTAGTTGTTCAGGTGGAGGGTTCATTTTCAAAAACAGATATCTCTGTTTTATTTATTCACCTAAATCATGTTTGTTTGCTCTCTGATGCAATAGTCCGTCTAATTTTCCATCTCAGCACAGTTCAAGCTTTGTTAATATGGTAAGTTATGCAAGAAAAAACTAGTTGAATTTGTTTTTAGAACCGAATTAACTGATAATAATTTAGACTAACTGAAAAAGCCTGATTAATTTGGTAATTCTCTTTATGTAACAGGCCCCAGGAAATATAATTTGTACTGGTTTTTAATTTTTAATTTTTTAATATTTCCCTTTTTTATTTTCATCAATCATTTTTTTAATTGTACAATCAAGGAATTACTTAAACTTTGAGTTGAATTTTAAAATATATATTTTTTAATTTGTATTATATTTTATTAATGGAAACATACAGTTAATATATTTATTTTAATTTTTATTTAGTTTTAGATTTTTATTTGAATATAGGACAGGCGAGGACACATCACTGTAAAGAAACAAAAGGAAGTCACAGGTGTGGCTCATAATGCATACAAATGGGTTGAGACAAAAAAAGGAGGACAATAAAATATAAGACAATAAAAAAAGATAATAGAAATATTAAAAGTCCATTCATTTTGACAGTCTTTCCAGGAGCCTATTTATCGCCCCTTTCCTCCTGCAGTAGAACTATTGGTTAACACTTTTATGAGAATGGGTTTTTATCTGTTTTTGTAAATGAAGTGTTCTATTTTTATTATTTTTCTTAATTGGGAAGGAAAACACGAGAAAAAAACATACATAAAGAAAAATGTTGTCATCCTAGAAGCTCTGGTTTGTGTTGATCAGCTCTGACTCTGCCAAATAAAATACCTTGGCAGCGCCACATCGGAAACCCATTATTCTCTTCGGTATACACAGTGATTTAATGGCATCTTACCAACGTTTTACAACTTTTATCTCCGGCCTCTTCATTATTTTGTACACTGCCCTCTCTCTCTTTCTCTCTGGGAGTGTGTGTGTGTAAGAGTGAGAGTCCTGGTAGGCGGGTTTTCCGCCAGCAGGGTTTGGTTGATTCTCTATTGATTTGTTGGAGGGGCAAAGGAGGAGGAGGAGAAAGTGAAAGGGGAGGAGTGGAGGAGAAACCCCGGCCTGGTGAGGAAGAGAGAGATGTGATTGTGCGTGTTTGGGACGAGAGAGGAGAAGCACAGAGTGATCATAATCAAGGCGAAAGTCCGAGCTGCGGAGGGAGCGCACTTCAATCACGTGGGGGTGTGGATCTGTACAGGGGGGAAAGTAAAAGTGTCGTCGGAGTGACTTCTCCTGCTACTTTGTTTTCCTCCTCTCTTTGCCTTCCGACCCCCCTCCACCCTGCATTCCGCGGAGCAGCTGTGTTTTAATGCCCCTGCGCACCCGCGGAGGAGAGGAAGGAGAGAAGAGTGAGGAAGAAGAGGCAGAAGAAGAAGAAGAAGTAGTGAGAAGAAGAAGAAGTGAGAAGGCCTGGACACCACCCGTCCTCGCCCTTTGGAGGTCTGTCCACTCTCCCCTCCTGGCCCTGCATGGACGGGGATGGGGAGAGCCGGATGCTGTTGCAGCGGGGCTGAGCGCCTCGCCTCCCCGTCTCTGGTGCGCCGCTTCCGGCCACTGCTGCTGCTGATCATCGCTCTCTGCTGCGGTGCTCACATAGGTAACTAACTACTCTCCCAACACTGCAACAACTAGTGTGTCTCCCGGTCGTGATCGCGACTAATCTGTAATTTCACGCACTTTGTTTACCCAATTTCGAAGTAATTGCACAAACTACAACCGCAGTAACAACATTTATTTCTCAGTCAGTGGATCAGACACACTTTATTAGTTATTAGGCGTTTGTAATCACTGCATGGCCGATCCTTGTGCTGGGCCCTGTGCTGCCTGACAATGGCTCTCTCTCCAGCGGCAGTGCAGCAGTCTGAGCACGGATCGAGTTTCTCCTCCTCTCCTGGGCCGTCATTCTCCTGTCTGCCCCTTAATGGCTCATGGAGGAGGGGAAGAGAAGGGAAGAGAGGGTGGCTATCTCTCCTCATGTCCATATAGGCTATAACAGCTTTACTCAGAGCAATGTCGAAACAAGCAATCCATAAAAGTGTAAATCTATTCATAAAAAGTTAGGATCAGAGATGTATTATGTCGTAAATCAGACTGAACCTTTTGTGGAAAACAGTTTGTGTCCAGTTGCATGGTGCAAAATAATAAAATACCTCATAAGAGATTATATAAAAGTGTTTAAAGTTACACAAGGTAGGTTCTTTAAAGGATAAAGCGCTGCTTTTATGAGCAGGAATATGTTTGAATTCAAATTTAAATAATCACAAAACAGAAACATACTGATGCATACCTCAGCCACATGCTGAACAAAACAAAGAATTCAACAAAAGAAAAGTGTGTGCACCGAAAGCCGAAAGTTAATAAGTTGTTTGTGAGGTTTTCTGACATTAAAACATATTATGACTCATTCCCTGTGGCTATAACAGAGTCTGTAACTTACCTTCTAACCACTTATTTACCACATTGTTTGCTTGTTTCAACTTCATCCTCACAGATGCATTTTTCATACTGTGCAAAACAAAGAAAAGCAGTATAATTTCCAGAAACCAGCCTATTTGAGGGGCTGTGTGTGTTGCTGTGTGTGTGTGCAGGGGGTCGGCTGTTGTGGCGGCTGTCTGTTGAGCAGTCACACCTCCAGTAATTAGTTTAACACGGCTCAGGCAGCGGGACAAAACCACCTCTGC
The DNA here is from genome assembly GCA_903364295.1 of Serranus cabrilla. NCBI lineage: Eukaryota > Metazoa > Chordata > Actinopteri > Perciformes > Serranidae > Serranus > Serranus cabrilla. The sequence continues at coordinate 52,011 of CAFUXE010000892.1, read as the reverse complement.
ATGCAGCCTGGTGGGAACAGAGAGACCCACTTCACGTTAAAGACCCTCTTGGCACCTACTCCTACACATGCATCACCTGGAAAGAATGTGTATTATTTAGTCTGTGTATATATATTTGTCATAACTTGTGCATTTGAAGGCATCTTTATTATTTCTCGTGTCTGTTTAGAGGCAGAAACGTCTGAGTTCTTCACTATTGTTCGCACTCCTGAGTGTCTGAGAGAAAGTGCATGCTCCTGAGCTCCTGTAAAGCTTTGTATCTTTAAGCTTGGAGGGCTGTTTGTGTGATTTGAGCTCAGTGTGTGTGTGTGTGTGTGTGTGAGAGAGAGAGAGTGCACACAACAAGGTGATCAATAAGCACTTCACAAGCCATTCCCTCGGTTGAGAGATGATCCCAGTAGATCCTTTTCTGATCTCCGGAGATCAGAGAAGTTGGAGGCTGTCGGGTAGGGAGACAAAGAATCACTAAACTGAGCCTGAGAGATTCAGCTGGCGGATCTTTTGACCTCTGTCTGATGGTGGAGAGGGTGCCTCAGGATGCAGGAGGGGGAGAGACAGCGGCCAGGGAATCACAGGGCTGAGGGCGGAAAACACAATAGAATAGTGATATATCAGAATAGTGCTGAGGGAGGAAAATGATTTGAAAAAAGATGAGGCTTGAGAGAAAAGAAAAGATGAGACCTGGGAGAGGGGGATGGAGTGAAGAAGAGAGGTTAATATTGTGGTAGGACATGGGAGGAGCGGTGTGGGCATCGCTGCCTGTTTTATTGTGTCTATATTAGATCCTCACCCCAGGGGATGAAACAAACCAGGCTCTGGATGTGTTGAGCATCAGCTCCTCACACGAGGAGTTCTTTATTCTCTTCTCAACAATATTTTCAAGTCAATTCAGTATTCATCACACTGACTCGACTTACCACAAATTGCTTATTTATATGCAGAGATTGGATTTTCTTTTGAAAGTACAGCTGTGCGTGCTCAGAGAGGACGCTTAGGAGGACGCCTCCACAAAAGAGAGATCACTGGAAGCCTTGAAGAGCAGAAATATGAAAGTTGTGCTTTAATAATATCAATCACGATATGAAAATCCTCTTTTTTTTTTCTTCTGGATGCATTCACAGGGTCAGCTGGTGTGAAACCTCAGCAGAGGCTTGTCATCAGAGAGGTTTTAACCTTTTATATAAGTCAGCGGTTTGAACCCAAGTGCTTCAGTTACAGGGTCGACTTTCTTCCCTGCTACGTCACCCTTCTGGGAAAATGTCAGTGAATGAGTGCTCTTGTGTGTTTTTAGAGCGGCTCATGATTCTGATACCCCGTCGAAAGAGAATAAACCCACTCTGATTAGATTGGGAGCGGTATTTAGGTACTGCGAGGCAGATAGGAGGGAGAGAAGGAGGCTGTTGGTGCGCCAGTCAAAGACACAATGTGTCCTCAGTACTCAGAGCGTCTGTACAGTGGTGGCTGGCAGCCTGAGCATGTGTGTGTGTGTGTGTGTGTGTGTGTCTGTGGGTTGGTGTCAGTATTTAACAGGCAGGGGAGAGATTCTGAAGTGGGGTGTGAGTGGGGGTCCTACATGCACCTTGATTTGTAAAACTCAGAGCACTACTGCCCCCAAATGGTGGCGTCCGACTCCGTCATGCCCCAAAATCAAATAGATGCACAAAGAGGAGCTGGAATGTGCTTTTTTCTGCTTGTGTGTGTTGATGTGATGTGATGGTGTGACATTAAAGGAATCTGCTGATTTCAGTAAAAAGCAATGGACTCTCCGCTTTTGCTCGGTAATTAAGAGATCATACCACCATCTGAAGATCACTGACTGTGTGCGTTTAAGAGACGCACAAGCAGCATTCTTTCTAAGATAGCTATTTGTGTGTTTGTGTGTGTGTGTGTGTGTGCAGCTGCCCATACACTGCAGAGCCTCTCTCTGGCCTAATCTAATAGGAGCACGCTGTGACTGATGCATTAGGTCTGGTCTCTAATCTCTCTCCTGCTCTAACTCCCTCTCTCTCTGATGATCTATGATATAAAAGGCTGGTTTGACCCTCGTTACATTCAGGAATACAGCAACAGATAAAACATCAGGGACACTTTGGGACCAAGAAATGTGTTCCTAATGGCTACACAAGGACAGAATAATCAGTCTTTTGGATGCATTTCTTTACTTCATCGTGCTCTGGTGCTCATAGCTATAAACAAACATTAAAGTGACAAAAGCTTGAAGTTATGTCTAATAAATGTACATATTTTATGATGTAGTTTATCTGCTCGAGCTACACAGGATCACAGATGCAACAACACCCCTATAAATGACCACAGACCTGAATCTTCTCTGACACTGTCAGCAAAAATGAAATATTATAAGCTTCACAAAGTCGTGGTAGAATTATTATGTTCGAGCTCTTCTGATTTATCTCGTGGCTGGTTTTATTAGCTGATATTGGCCTATTAAAGACATATCAATATCTATTGGTATTGGCATATATGTATAACAATATAAAAACCTCTTCTACAGAACATATAATGCAGAACACAATGCCTGGGAGGTTTTGAAATGCTGTCATTTAGCTTTTTATTTAAACTGTAATGATTCTTTATTTAGATGGTCAGCAATTGACTGATACTGAACATACACTGATGTTTACACTGATATTTGCTATTTTTTTTCATTTCATTTTTATTTTTTTTCTCAGTTTTCATTTCTAGAAATGGTTAAGAGTGCAATAAGTTATATGGATAATAAATAGTGTTTAATATAGACATTTGTTTAAGAAACAGCCTTTCTAAGTAGCTTTGCATGATCCTGTTGGTGCAAAATCCACACGTAAAAGTTCAAGTTCAAGCAAACATTCACTGTATCAGCTCCTGTATCGGTAATCTGTGATTTTTTCCTCTCTCAAATCAATATTGGTCTCAAAAATATCCTGTATCAGTCAGACTGTGTTTGCATAGCACACCTTGCATTGTCTTGCTCTCTATCTATGACACTCTTTATGTGTGGCCCTGGCTATATGAGCAGTATTATCTCACTCCTCGTGGGAAAATGTTCCTTTATCTTTTCCCTCTGGCTGCTCTTTGGTTTATTACACTTCAGGTTTATTACATTCACAGAGCGGCACTACTGATTCATCAAGACTTTTAACCAGCGCAAGGTTCCTTTCCCAATTTTATTAGGTTGTAACAGGCTGGTAGCGTTGTGTTTCCAAGTTCAAAGTAACCTTAGTTGTCTTTTTGTGTGCACATGAGCCATCCAGCTCCCAGTGTAGTGCACAATTATCAGATGTCTGATGGTCTTTCAGGCTGCTTTAGCTGCTCATCTAACACTCTTACTGTTTCTGCAGTACTATCACGTTGCTAACAGTATTTCTGCATCCTTTCCAGGTCAGTGCCAGGTGGCCACCCCTCAGTGCCGGATCCAGAAGTGCACCACCGACTTCGTCTCCCTCACCTCCCACCTGACGCCGGCCGTGGATGGCTTTCACACTGAGTTCTGCAAAGCTTTACGTGCGTACTCGGCCTGCACCCAGAGGACAGCCAAGTCCTGCCGGGGGAACCTCGTCTTCCACTCGGCTGTGCTGGGCATCTCCGACCTCATGAGCCAGAGGAATTGCTCCCGAGACGGGCCCACTTCCTCCACGCACCCCGAGGTCCAACACGAGCCCTGCAACTACCACAGCCGCACCCAGCACGCCCACGCGCACTCCCACGTGCACGCACACACGCACTCCCACGCTCACGCTCACGGCCACTCTCGGCCTGTCTACCTGTTCTGTGGGCTCTTCGGGGACCCACACCTGAGGACGTTTAAGGACAGCTTCCAGACCTGCAAAGTGGAGGGGGCGTGGCCTCTCATCGACAATGATTATCTGTCCGTACAGGTCACAAATGTTCCCGTGGTACCTGGCTCCAGTGCCACAGCAACCAATAAGGTGAGAAGAGAAGTGTTCCAAAGAGGGAAGCAGAGAGAAATGGGCTTTTGTGGCCTAATTTGCTGTTATTAAGGCTAAAAGAGTTTCTTAAGTGAGAGCAGCTGGTGTAATGTAGTTCACGTATGAGTTAGAGAGAGAAATGTTTTCTCTAATGACCTCTAAGTTGCTTTTCTGTAAGAAATCTTATCAGCGTCAGGCTAAAAAACTAGCTTGCTCCAGTTTTCTCTCTCTCTTCTCATTCTCTGTGTCTCTGGCTCCTTCAGACTCACAGGTGTGAGGCAAACAGCCAGATCTTGTGACTATCTCTTGTGACTGAAGCCGTGTTGGAAACTTAACTTGGTTAATGGCTGCATATAGTCTGACCTCTAATAACATGGAATGAGATGTGTGAAAGGACCCACTGTTTACTCTTGTGTGTGCTTGCAAGTATTTGTGTGTGTCTCATAAGTGGCACTCCTTGCACTCAGCTTAGAGCACGATGTGTGTTAAGGGTCCTTATCCCTTTATGACAAAAAGACACACACACACACACACACACACTTACACCCACAAACAGACACATGCACCGCCAAATGGATGGCGAGCCACACAAGGTGATCTTTGTGGTGTTAAAGAAGCTGTGTTGATATTTCCCTCGATGATCTGCCCTCTCTCGCTCAGTCAATAGCTTTAATTATTCAAACACATACACACCAATGCATACACTTAGTCATGCACACGTTGACAGAAACACACACACACATTAAGCAAATAGTAGGGTTGCTACACTGTGGAGCTGAAGGTTTGACCTTGTGTCAGAGGTGGGGCAAGTTATTAGTCACGATTATTAGGGACACACACACACACACACACACACAGATACACACACACACTCACATTAACAGCCCTCCAGGCTTAATGGCCTGCCAGGCCTCATTCCTCACGGCTGTCATGTGAACAAAGCAGCCATTCACCGGAACTATGATGCTAGTGCTAACGGTAATGCTCACACCACACCCTGTATCCACCACCGGCTCCACTCACCACTGAGCCCTGTGTGTTTTTATGTGTGTGTGTGTGTGTGTCAGTGCGCGTGTGTCAGCATGTTTGCATAGCTGTGTCAAATTACAACTTGTTAAAAAGTCATTTAGTCATTTCTCAAATGTAGTGTGATGAGAGTCAATAACCTGTGTAATGGGTGAATGTTAATATTTTTGTGTGTGTGCGTGTGTGTGTGTGTATGTGTGTGTGTGTGTGCAAGAGAGAGGGAGAGAGACCTTTTTATCTTATCTCTTACAGTGAAGTTTTGCCCCCAAAAAACGTAATAGACGTAATAGTAAGATATATATTTAAATAATAAATCTGCTATATAAGTGGTTGCAGATGAACTGCTGTAAATAGTGCTGCACCTCATTTTATGTATGAAAGTTAAGTCTTATTGTGTTTATTTGCACATATGCATGTATATAAAAGACAATAAGTGTAAAAAAAAAGTTTAAACGTTGTGCAGGAGAGGCTAGTAGCTGGAAATGACTATTAAATAATAAATCAATAAACTAAAAGAAAAAGGATAAAAGGGTGTGAATGATAAAGACAAGCAGCAAATCTTGAGGCTTGAGAAGAAGAAAACAGTTGCAGATTATTTTCTTTCAGCCTATTGTTTCAGCTCTGCTCAGCTGCTTTATGAAAGTTTCTCCTACATCTAATGAATTGACTTCATACAGGCGCTGGAAGTCCTTGAAAACACTTGAATGTAATGTGATGTTTTCAAGAGTTGAAAGAGTGCTTGGATTTTGAACACAGTGCTTGAAAGTACCTGGAATTGAGTTTGTATATGATGTCAAAGTCGTCTTACAGACTGGTGACACATTTTGAAACATGGAGCTTTGTTGTGTCTCCCTTTAATTTGTCGCCTATGTTGAATACTGTCAGAAAATACAGTAACATCTCATTTAATGTGAAGAAGAAGTGCCACATGGGTAAGGTGCTGGAAATGCTTGAAAAGTGTCTGAATTTGAGTTTGGAAAAGATGTCAGAATGCTGATGATTTAAATATCTCTAACTTACTTGACGCTCCTCTCTGTATCTCTTAGATCACCATCATCTTTAAGCCCTATGATGGCTGTACAGACCAGAGGGTCTACCAGGCCGTCACTGACAACCTCCCAGCTGCCTTTGATGATGGGACCATAAGCAGCGGAGACCCCATTCACATTTCTGCTGGTGCAGAAGGTGCAACTGGGAAGGTCCGGGCTCTGTGGATCTCTGAGCGCAGCCCGGGGCGCCACGTGGAGCTGCACGCCGGCTACATCGGCGTAACTGTTATCGTTCGCCAGCTGGGCCGCTACCTGACCCTGGCTGTGCGGATCCCAGAGGAGCTGGCTCAGGCCTACGATGCCACCCAGGACCTGCAGCTCTGTCTGAACGGCTGCCCCGGCGGAGAACGCATCGACCAGGCGGGGCACCTCCCCCTGCCCCTCTCCCCTCCTGCGCTCGGCCTGCAGCTTCAGCAGCTGCGCCGGCCCAGCTACTCCTCACAGACACAAGCATCCCCCTACGGGGCCGCGCAGGTTTTCAGTGTGGAGGGGGCGAAGGAGCGCTGCAGGGAGCAGCTGGAGGTGCAGGACATTTACTTCCACTCCTGTGTGTTTGATCTCCTCACCACTGGGGACGCTAACTTCACAGTGGCGGCGTACAGCGCCCAGAAGGACATGGAAAGCCTTCACCCACACCGGGATAGATGGAGGATCTACCCCCGCGGCTCTGCCACCTCTGCCTTGCACTCTGATTCTATCACACGGCTGGCGCTGCTCCTGCTGTGTGCCCTGAGCGTGGCATTGATGTAAGAGCGGGAGTGGGAGGCCTGTGTGTGTGTGAGTGTGTGTGTGTGTGTGTGTGCACTAGAGAGAGTGTGTTGGGAGGTTTTTTTTTGCTGAGCACTGATACTGATACTCTCTCATGTAGAGAGGAAACAGAAGGCTGGACAGTTACTGGGAACTCGTGTTTTTGGCACAGGAGGTACTGGCAACAGGAACTGCTCTTTACCTGGCAGCATCAGCCCTCTGAGGAATAACAGAAGATGTGAAGACGGCTTTCACAATCTGTCTTCATCTCTGGATAAGAGTCTTGACAATGACACAAACGTACCTGTGTGGGTGAATAGAGTGTGTGTACACACACTCCAAACTGTAAATAGCTTGTCTTCAGTGCACAGTGTAATGGCGTAGAGTTTTTTTTTGTGTCATTCGATGTGATTTTTCTTTGATACCTCAGACAGAGGATGTTTGTTTTAACAGAAGCACTTTATTAGTTTTTTTTTTGTTCTTTTTAATCCACATCAGTGTTTCTTCCTCTCACAAAATCTCCAATGGCTCATGTTTTGGAGACCCTCTTTAATTTTTATATGCTTTTTTAATAATCCTTTCAAAGTAAAAGTCTGTTGAACACAAGGAGCTGCCATTTGTGTTAAAAATGCATCATTCTTCCCGTAGCTGATTTGACTCATTTTAAGTCAGTCAATGTGAGTTGTTCTGTTTTGAATGTATTATGAATATTATAACAACAAATGCCATCAGTACTATTTTGTTGATGTTTAAATTTGTTGCTTTTCCTCAGTCCTGATTTCAAATGTGTGTGCGTGTGTGCGTGTGTGTGTGTGTGGGTGCGTCAGTGTTTTTTTTACCAGGTGATGACATGTTTATTCCCTTGTCATAGGTATTTCCACCTTTTTGCAGAGCGGCTCATGTTTGTTGCTCTCCGTATTCTTTGTTGTGTTAATTTGAGCCAAAGACAGAAAATGTATGGTTTTTATGTACAAAGGAGATCATAACTCACCAAACCAGCACCCTTCTCCTGCTCACACTCTCCTGTTTTAAAGTTGCTACTGTAGACGGTTTTACTCCTACTGCCAGAATTGACGAGCTGCTCCTAGCTGGGATCCGTGTAAACAAAACACTGCAAATCACTGAGAATTTTACCACACTGTCTGCTTAGACATATGTGGGGAATAAACGCCATTTGATACCTTGATAGACATGTCAACCCTCAACACTATGAGCCGTTTTAAGATGTAACATTCTGTGTAATTAAGCCCCATTTGGTTGGCCATATCAGCTTCGTCTCAGTGATCTCTTACATCACGCGTGAGTGTCAGTTTGGTGAAGAGTGACTGGTCAATGTTGAAATACTTAACTTATTTATGAACGTAGTGTCCTGTAGAGGAAGTTAAGCTCCATATTCTTGCTGTTGTTGGATAATAATTTAAAAAATGTCAGATGTGATTGTACTGCCACTTAGTGGTGCTCTGTTGCTATGTCAGTGTGATACTCAAGGCGCTCAAAAAAAGAAAAAACATGGAGGAAAAAAAACTGTGTGCAAGTGTTTTATTTAAAAAACAATAAAGTAAAAATGATCCAAGCTTACTTCCTGTTTGTTGTCAAATTGAACAATAATATAAAAAAGTTGCAAAGTTTGTTTTATTTAAAGCTACTATTTTTTCTTTTAATAATTCAAGGAATCCAGGATTAAAGATGAATAAGAAAACACAGAGATCCTCTCACAACCAAACACACACACACACACATCTAACAGCATGTGCGCTAACCCATCTGTCTGAGGTTAGCTTTTCGATCAGATACCCGGTTTGACCTCACAGACAAGATCTGTTTTCAACTGCCACAGTCGACAGCACCTGGATGTCAATGAGAAAAGGTTGAAAAGGGCGCGATAAAATATTTGTAGCATTCGAGACGAGACACTGCAGGTGAATGGGTAAAAACTTGACTAAACTAATAAAGGGCACCATGAAACTTTCCCAGTTGATTACATTTAAAAAAAAAAATGATTTAAAATATGCAATGCAAATTGGGCTTTGTCTTTCGGTGCATTTAGGAGAAATCTGCAGATGCAAACAGTTTCCACTCATCTGAAAGAACACGTTATGAAAGCAAAATAACCCAGAATCTGAAAATCGACCTGTGCATTAAAAAACTGCGTGCACTGTCTCGCTTTGAGAACTGCTACTCCTGTGATCCTGATAGTGGATCAGTTCCCATTAAATCCAGGAGATTTCAGTCCAACACTCAGTGTAAAACCATAATCACAAAGCCAGCCTCGAGGGCAGACAATGCTCAACTTCTTCCAGTGCAGAAATCTTCACTGTGCAGACTTGAGACGAGGAGTTTCCCTCTCTGGGTGAGTTTTCAGTTCAAGGACACACTGGAAGCCATCTGGAAGGTCAAACACATTGCTTAGATCTTTGAAACAGTTACATAATATTGGATTGTAATCTAATGACTGTAAGATAACACCATGAAGGTGAGAGAAAACCAGATCATGTTCTGACTGACAGTACATTAGTCCAGATAACAAACACACATCCTCTTACCACTTAATAACAGCGTAGGTGGTCATCAGAGTGTTAAAGACGGTGATCTTCATGAGGAGCAGCCTCAGAACCAGGACAACCACTGTGTTTGTCCACACAGCCACATCTGGAAATCAAAGCACACAGACCGACATAAGGAACAACATCTGAGAATCACAGGGACTTTTTACTTTTAAAAAAAGTTTGCAAACAATTACCTTCTGTCTCTTCATTTTTAGAACAGATCTTGTCTCTGTGATCTGGAAATAAAAAATAATTAAAAACAGGAAATAAAAAGTAGCTTTATTCCGTGAGTAGAAAGAAATCAGACTGACAGCTGTGGTGCTACCTGATGAGGTGGTGCGGTGTCTCCTGGTGGCCTTATGGTGTCGCCTGTGACTCACGGAGCAGCTGTACGACGGCCAGTCACCGGTCGCCACCGTGATGATGGCCACGGCGCTGTTGCCGCGATGCTTCCTGTTTACAGCAACGCTGTACGGCGAGCTGGACACGTGGCCTTCTGCTGGTGACCTCCAGTTGACCTCTAGGTGGCCTCTCCTGAAGTCAGTCACCATGCAGACCAGCAGGGTCCAGCCCAGCCTCTCCCCGGACAGGTGGACTGGAGGGGCCAGAGAGGCCAGACTGTCACCCTCCACCCCTCCTGAATATGAAGGAGAGATGCTGGTGGCTGTGGCTGTCTAACGTTAGGCGATGCACTGGTTCAGACACAATGATATTATCATGTATGGAAAATGTAGCTGTAGACATTTTACACGTGTGCTTATTTAACCTGCTTTCCTGTGGGTTCAATGCTATGTTAGACCTTAGCTGAAGCTTATAATAGAAAACTTTAAGGCCAAAATGCATGTATGAGATTTAATTTGAACGGAAACCTCTTCAAGTTTTGTTTAGCTACACCTATCTTTAAAGGGGATAAGAACAGAATTTCAACCTTTACGTCCTTTATGCATTCAACACTACTGCAGGATGCAGCTTCAAATATGTTTCATGTAGTAACTCCATTGAAAGAGTCAATACTCTTCTACAGGCTGCCACCGCTGAAAATACAGAAACTTAAGTGTAGAGTTTATTGTATGTTGTGCAGATGTCAAAGCTCTCTGAAGCAAATTTGTAATTTTGGGATATAAATATTATTGACCTGACTATACTTTCAACATGATTTAAAGGAATAGTTCACCCCAAAATACATTGTCCTCTTACCTGTTGTGATATGTATTAATCTAGTGTTGGAGATATTAGCCACATCTGCCTTCTTTCTAATACAACAGAACTAGCTGGCACTCAATTTGTGCAACATCTCTTTCCAGAAATCATGACCTAGTTAAGGAACTAGTTAAGAGACATTTTATTTGATTGAAGAGAAGGCAGACATCTGTATGGCCAATTCATTCTGCAATTCACACTTAACCAATCTGGATTAATAAATAGCACTACTGGTCAAATAAAATGTCTTTTTGTTGATTTTATGATAAACAGCCCTTGAACAAAAAAAATCCCTGAGAGGTTGGTATTTTAGATATTTATCATTTTTTACAATGCGATTAATTATATTGACTTAAATCGTGTATTAGAATAAAAACTCTTACCTGTCCATAAATAGATGATAGGAAGGTAAAGTAGACCCCTGGATGGCTCCGTCATGTCTCTGTAAGTTACACTAGTTTCAGTGATTCCTGCCTCTGTGTGTGTCTGTGTGTGTGTGTGTGTGTGGTGCTAGGTGTGTGTGCACTTTGTGTATTTGTGTGTGAAATGAGGCCATGCCGTTTGGCTTTGCCAGGAGCATTGCATTGTGGGGGATTCACATGTCACATTGTTGTGACCTTAGTATACTGACAATGAAACCCTCCCACCCCAACACACAAACACACACACACACAAGTAGAGACAAAGAGGGAGCTCTCTCCCACACACACACACACATACACACTGTGGACTTTATCTCCGTTCATGAAGAGGACAAACACTGACAACAGGACAGTAATGTGGACGTTAGAGAATTAGTGACGAGTCATTTGAACGACAGGAGACACACCTGCATATGGCTGTTAGATCTGA
>CAFUXE010000892.1:1609-31683 GCA_903364295.1 Serranus cabrilla | reverse complement strand
GTGTGTGTGTGTGTGTGTGGATTTTATCATTAAAACTTGAAGGTTCAGCCTTGGTTTTAGGGTTAAAGTAAGGACTGTAAATAGGCTTAGATTAGGGTAGGGGTTAATCATATGTCAGTTAGGTTGTATATCAGGGCTGGACTGGCCATCGGGAGTACCGGGAGTTATCCCGGCTATAGAGTTAACTGCATCACACTCATTGAACAGATCATCAATGTTGTCAGACATAATACTACGTGTGTAGTCTTTCACAGAGTCTGAGTCTATGTGAAATATATTGTGTTCATATTACAGAAACGTGATTCATAGGTTTTGTCCTCCTTCACAGCTGTCTGTCTCTAAGAGGGAGACGAGAAGACGAGACAGCATGCGCTGCAAACTCTGCTTTAAAAAGGTAACACCGGTTCATGTTTTTTAATTTAACAATCAGTCAATAAATAGTCAAAAAGAAAAAGGCATGTGTGTGTGTTGGCGTGCATCAGAGTGCGTGTAAGCGCGTCATGTGTCCTAGCCCCACCCCCTGGCTATACCATCCAATAGGACGCCAGCAATGTAATTTGATGGGAGGTTGTCAACAACTGGTCGGGGAGGAAGGAAAGTGTCATTTGCTCGTACATTAATTCACCGAGCATGTTAGAAAAACATTTGTTTACATGTTTTTAGCGTAAGATTCGTTTTTTTTAGACGATACCGCCGCGTTCAGGTTTTAGTCTACTACACAGCTATGGGCGATAAAGTTATGGATACGAGCTAACGTTAGCTAACTGAATGTCTTTCAGTCTGTTACAGTTGGTCAGAAGTTGGCTAGTTCCAAGCTAGCTACTACGTAGCTAACGTAAGAGCAGTGAGGATAGGCTGCTGTTTATTGTGAGCCACTGATAGCCTGCTGTGGGTTGTGGCTAGCTCGAAAAACATCACGTCTGTCGAGCTGCTGTGTTCCCCTATTCTGGACGCAAGGAGTTGTTTGGGATATCCAACATGGATCCATTTGACAGTAACAGTTCAGGTAAGGAAGGAGGATGGTGGATACAGAAACAGCAAGCTAACAGCAGCAGGCCAGCTAATAACTAACGGGACATTAGCAGAAAGCTCATTGGCAGTGACATTCACCCGAGGACACATGTTGAGAGGGGTGGGTTTGACTTTTTAAAAGTCAGATCTTTATTTTTTTTGAGTGACTGCTTTCTGTTCACAGTTGAGTGTTTCCGAGAAGCTAACTTAATCGCATTGTCAATCTGTTGACGGTCCTGCTGTGGCATGATAACATTTGACTGTACATGACTGCAAGGACTGGATGGATGTTTATTCGTGCAATGTTTAGATTTTATATTAGCTGAACAAAGCCAATAACACATCTCCAGGAGCTTAAACAATGCCTGTGTCCACAGAAACAGTTAGCCGCTGTTAAGACTCGACTTGTCTGTTAAAGCACAGCAGCAGTGTTTGCCCAGTTCAAGCCTGTTGGTTTGATAATAGCTATGTTTTGTTTTGGTGTGGAGAGCTGATAAGTCATGCCCCGCTCAGCTCAGGGAACCAGCAGCCAGCCGCTTTATAACCTCTGTTATGGCTTTATTAAAACAAACAAAAAAACTCAGTGCACAAACACTGTTAACCTCAGTGGATGTTATAAATTACAGGTTGGTCTCAGCTTGTAAGAAGCAAATGCAAATCACAGTAGTTATACTTCCTGTTTTTTCTTCCGGCGTGTTCTTGGTTTTGTGACTTAGTGATTTGTTAGTAAAGGCCCAAAGTCATATTTCACAATCACATTCTGATCAGATAAAGATGAGAAAACCGAAGCAGATGCTTCCTTCCCATGCACTTTAAATTACCAACTGATAGCAGTACTGTCACTCAGTACTCTGCATCTACTGTGTAGTGTGTCTGTTTTCTGTTTTTAACAGGGCTGAATTAGTGGACACATCTATCAAACTCAGGCACATATATTTAGCTTTATTTCTGTGACTCTAAGGTAGGGTTGAGAAATATTTTCAGTAAACAGGAAGTGTGCAGTCAGCAGTACAGGAGATGTTGGTTGTTCACATTTGCCTGGCGTGTTTGCTAATTTTAGCCTAGATGATAACCATCACATCAACTGCATCTCTCATTCATATTCATCATATGATATAACCTTCTCTACAATATCAGCAATTAGAAGTAGAGAATCATTAATAATCCAGTGTGATGTGCTTTATACGAGTCTTATTTTTATCATATCCCCTCCTGCACATTACCTACTACTTAGCTCTTAGCCTATTAATAGAGATTCATACCACAGCAATGAGGCCCTGATAGCGACACATTGACAGCCCATACAGTTTTATCAGTAACACTATACAGGACACACAAGGAAATGAATTCAACTCGTGCATTTCTGGATCCTTGTCTTCCTCCTGGGAGCTAAAACTCACCTATGTTTGGAGCCATTGTTTCTGTATGAACACTGAGTATTCAGCAAGTGTAGCTCTGTGCTTTCCACTCCAATCCATCAGGAACTGAAACTGATAATGCATTGTCTGAAGCTTGTTTAAAAGAAATGAGTGGAACGTGAGTTGCATTGCTTAGCATTTTGCTACTTTAGTTATTATTAAATTAGGAAGTTTAACATGCCTCTGATTGTTTCAAGAATCTCTGAGAATTATTGAGAGGAGAATCTGGCTGCCAGGAAATTAAATGGATTTCGTAAGACAAGGCAAAACTCTTGTCGTAATGCTGAAGACACAGATTAGTTTGTGGAAATACAGGTTATTGTAAACTGCACTAGTATGTGACATGGCCAGAGGATGGATTTCATTGCATTTGCCTGTTTCTTGTGTTTTTAAAGGCAGGTTTTCAGTTGTTTTTTTCAGTTGAATGAATGAACTGAAAAGGAAGTATAGTGATCTCTGTCTTACCAGATTTCATAATACCAGTACTTTAAAGTATCTGTTTCTCCAGCCTGATGAGCCCACTCTATGTAGGTCAGAGTATCCGGAAATGCTGTGGGAGGTTTACTAACAGGAAACCGAAGAAACTCAGTTAGTGCTTTGATAAACAAGGCTTCATGTTGCCTGAACATCAGGTGACAATAAGAAGCCCTTGTGTTGAAAAAATGGCAAATCTTCTGTGGAAAACTCTCAAACTCCAAAATCCAGAGTACATATGTTCACATACAGTGCTGTGTGTGTCAGTTTATATAAACATTTAGATTCTGTTCTTTCTCCCCCTCACCTCTCTCATTTCCTCTTTTGAGAATCTTCTCTCTGATTTCTCTTCCTCTGTGTGTTGCAGACCGATCCAACCTGCCGAGGAACATGATTGAGAACAGCATGTTTGAAGAAGAGCCTGATGTAGTGGATTTGGCCAAAGACTCCACTGCATTTCCGGTATGCTTATGTCATATTATGCCATGCAGGCCACAGGACCAGTCTGGCCCATTCATTTGCATATGTCCATTTTTCCACCACAAGTTTCTTCACAGTGTGAACATCAGGGTAATATAAATGAAGATGAGTTAATCAGCCGACATTTGTGGCTAACCAGTGATGCTCATTTGCACAGTTTCAGTTCAGAGTATCTTCCGCTCGTCTGTAGATTAATTTAGATCTGTCAGCTATAACTATCTATCTGTGGTCAGAATAGTGAGAATTACTTTGAGCCAAAAGGAACTTTATTTTAGCATGATGAAGATGCTGTATCCTTCTCTTCACAGCCGCAATGACCCATTTCCCCTTTTAGCTTCTGTCAGTACAGACCTACTGCAACAAAAGGCTTCATAAACAAAGTCTCAGAGAAGTTAACTTTGCCCCTTAGTCCCCACTGCTGTGCAGAGACATAGCAAACCCTCTAAAATTTCATTCACCCTATATTTTTATATCAGCTGCAATCCTAATTGAAAACCACCCCTAATGTTTTCAAATCATTATGTCTCTGCCCTGCTCTTTGTTTACAGCTCCTCCTGTCCTCATTATTATCCATTATTCCTCTGCCCTCAATATCCTCACCGCCTCCTCACATCTTACCCTGTGCTAATTAATTTACCTGGGAAAGCAATCCGGATATTAACATTATATGGGAAGCACTGCACAGCTTAACCGCAGAATAACTCTGTACTGTACATCGTCTCTGCAGACGTTTCCTGCTCTTGACCCAGATGAGACGGTGTATGAGCCTCGTAGCTCCCGGCTGCTTGTGCGAGGCCTGGGAGAGAACGACATGGACGAAGACGAGGAGGACTGCGAGTCTTCAGCCCGTCTGCTGGGCATGTCCTTCATGAACCGCAGCTCTGCTCACAGATCCAACTCTTCCCCATACACCAGGCAGGCTCCACCCAGGTAACACGCAGACAAGGTCATCGTTTGGGATGCAGTGCAGTATGTTGGCATTAATAATAAAAGAATGAAGGTATGCCTTGTGGCATTTTTGTCTCACAGCGGCGCTGGATTAGTAATCATGTATCATCAAATGCAAAGTTTCTGTGATAAGTAATTGAGTGTAGTGACATGCAAATTTGAATTCAGTTTCTAAAACGTTGATATGAAATACATCCGGAACACCTTTAATAAATTATATAGAGCCAGTAACTATAGATGGAAGTCATAAATGCATAGCAAGCACAGCACCTTGGATAATCTTTGTAGGCGCAATACACATCTCTTTCTTCCATGACCCCAAGATTTGCATAGAATCATAAAACTGTGGTGCTGAGTTGAACAGCTTGAACATAGATCCAGGAAAAGATGTGTGAAGACCCGAGTCTGAGGAGATCAGACGTGTCTCGATGGATATTAAAATAGGGTTGCATGACAACTCAGCATCTGATGGGAGTTTTTAAATAATTAAATCTTTTTTTAGAAACAATGTTGTTAACAGATCCTTAAATAAACATTTATAAAAGAGTAAACTATTTTTTTAAAAATTATTTTAAAAGTCTGGCAGTTAGTTGTGAGTTAATTGGTGGAAAAATCAATCCTCGATCATCCCTTCAATAGTCTATATGTGATCTGGATGCCATTTGAACAAGCTTATATTAGATTTTATTTCATTTGGTTTAATGAATGTTGTTATGGTTACAGCTACCTGTCTGCTCCAGCCTTTTCATAAACACTGCTGCTCCTTTTCACCCTGAATTTGTAAATTATTTGAAGTAAGTAATGTTTATCTCTCTTTTTTAAAAATCTCAGGTCGTGTTCACGACCCTCAGCCCGTACCATGGTTGTTTGTGTGTTATTCCTGGTGATTGTGGCCTCTATGACCATGGTACTGTACTTCCTGCCTGGATGCACCTTTACCAGGGTAAGAACTGGAACCCACATGTAAACAGCTAAACAGAACTCTTCAGTACATTATGCCTATTTTTCTGACTTCAACCCTCCATTCTGCTGCAGACGGGTTGTCGAAAGGCCAACACAACCACTCCAATACAGCCAATCTACCCTGTGTCTACAAATGGCCAACTGTTTCCATGGGCACAGCTCCGGCTGCCTCAAAGCATTCATCCTCTCAGCTACGACCTCACCCTGAATCCCGACCTTGACAAAATGACCTTCACCGGCCGCGCTGTGATCGGCATGTCTGTGCTTCAACACACCAAGCGCATCGTCCTGCACAGCGCTAACCTCAACATCACCAAAGCTACATTCAAGGTGGGATTGGATTTGTGCGTAAACAAAATAACTGATTCAAGCTTTTTCTGCCCATTGTTCACTAATTCTTCCTCTCCTCCAGCTGGATAATGAGGAGGCCAAAGATGTGACTGTACTGGAGTACAAACCCAGACAGCAGATAGCAGTTCAGTTCACTGAGGAGCTGAAGGCAGGACAGTACTGTGTTTTGACCCTGGAATATTCTGCCAACCTCTCACACACCTATGATGGTTTCTACAACAGCTCATACACGGATAAAGATGGGAACAGAAGGTACACTCGACTAATTCTCTGTTTAGGTACAAGGCAGTTGTATTGATTTTACAGCTTTTATCACATTTTTTATTCCATGCTGATCTCACCTCTCGTCACCAGTGTCTTAGCTGCCACCCAGTTTGAGCCACTATCAGCTAGGAAGGCCTTTCCCTGCTTTGATGAACCAGCTTTCAAAGCCACCTTCCTGATTAAAATCAACAGGAAAAAGGACTACATGACTCTTTCCAACATGCCTCAGGTACTGTTTCATTGGTTAACTCCTGGCTGTTTTTACAGTACGGTAACAAGTGTTAAAACACCACATGCAGTGTACTACATAGATTCAGCACTAACAAAAGTCTCCATGTACATTCTATCTAAATAAATCACATATACCAACATTTTCCATTAGAAACATTCAAAAATAGATGAATGAATCAATGAATTGACTTGTCAGTATTTCCCATACATTCAGAATTTTCATTTTTTTACAAGAAAAAATAATAATAATTTTAATTTATGAAGCCAGAAATTTGGAATGGAATTTAACACATTCTCATGAAAAATGGAGATATTTATTACAGCTTCATTCTCTGCACGCGAACACATTGTCATCTGCAGCTGACCAATAATGTCATGTGTGTTATATAGATATACTCAATGTGCACGGGTCATTCCTGTTCCCACTGTGCCTCCTTTGCTCTCAGTGTGGGCACCATTAAGCTAATAGACTGCGTATTGTACTAGTTGGTAGTAATCTTGTCCATGTGCTTTGTGTTTCAGGCTAAAAGCACACCACTCGCCAATGGCCTCGTACAAGATGAATTTGAAAAGACCAGTGTCAACATGAGCACCTACCTGGTGGCCTTCATTGTTGGTGACTTCACCCCTAACAGCAGAAATGTCTCAGAAACTCTGGTAAGTCTGACATCACTGTGACTAGGCTTGGGTTTTAAATGAATAATACTGAAATAAGTCCTCACCTCTTAATTCCAGCATTGTTATTCAATTAATCCCCACAAACTCAGGCTGGAATATTTCATTCTTTTGTTGGGCTTCACAGGCTTATGTTTAAATTAGGATTAGCTGCACACAGATCATTTGTACCGGACTGGTGGACTGTTGCTGGTGGGTGAGCAGTGGGAGCTCCAGGCCACCTTTAGTCATGGTTACGTTTCCCTTTAAGCCACACTAAAATAGCCTGGTGACATCAACGGTCTGTCACCAGGGCATAGCGTGAAGAGGAAGCACGGATATCACTACAACAAACGTGGTTTGCGTGGACTTTAGAAAAGTGTGACCACACTTGCGACAGCTTTCGGCTCGCCATCGTCCTGACTCACCGTGACATGAACAAGCTGCGGGGGTGATGTAGTCACGCTCTCTCTCTCGCTCTCTCTACTCTCTCTCCCAGATGCACTCTCAGGTACTGATGTTTGGTGCTGATTTAATCAATACTCAGTAATACCGACATCATTTGGTCAGAGTTTGTTACCCAGTCCTGACTGACCCCTCTTTGCTTTCAGTGCAGGCTGTACATTTGGATTGTTTACATTAGTAATCAGAGGCTGTGTTTTTGCTGATGTGTAAATGTGTATCTGTATTGGTTTGCTTCAGGTGTCTGTGTACTCTGTGCCAGAGAAGAAGGAGCACACTGACTACGCTCTGGACACAGCCTCCAAACTACTGGAGTTCTACAATGAGTTCTTTGAAATAAACTACCCCCTCAAAAAACTAGGTGAATACACACGGGCGCGTACATGTTTCACACAAACACACTGTTTCCTCCACATCCGCCTCTGACTGATCTTCCTTTTCTCTCCTCTTTTCACACTCCAATACTCTCCCTTTCTCTTCCGTCAGACCTGGTAGCCATCCCAGACTTCCTAGCAGGAGCCATGGAGAACTGGGGTCTCATCACTTTCAGAGAGACCAGCCTGCTGGTGGGCAAACAGTCCTCCCCTCTGGAAAAACAAGTCGTCGCCTCCGTCATAGCGCATGAGCTCGCTCATCAGGTAGCTATGTTTGCCTTTGTGTTTGTGGACAGCAGCAGATACAGTGAATATGCTGCGTTCGGGTCTATAATCTACCTCTGATGTTGTGTTTCAGTGGTTTGGAAACTTGGTAACGATGAGTTGGTGGAATGACTTATGGCTCAATGAGGGCTTCGCCACTTACATGCAGTACATGTCGCTGCAGACAGTGTTGCCCAAGCTGGACATTGTAAGTTCACACATCTGCCTCACATATTGAGAAGTAGATAAAGGTGTGCTGTTCGTCTTGTGCCTTTGCAGTACATCCTGTGTTTGTTTGCAGGGTAATTTGTTCCTGTCAGTGCGCTTCAGAGCCTTAGATAAAGATGCACTGAACTCCTCCCACGCGGTGTCCACTGAGGTTAATAAGCCAGAACAGGTGGAAGAGATGTTTGACTCCGTCTCCTATGAGAAGGTTCGTTATACTTGATATGTACTAAAATAAATAGATTATCATTGATTTACTGAGTTTCCATATTCAGCTGTTCTCAGGAGAAATTGTCGACATGACCTCACACTCAAACTGTACTTTGTGCTCTGTTTGGGATGTGCTGATGTATGCTTTGTGTCTTCCAGGGTGCGTCTATTCTCCTGATGCTGAACGCCTCCCTGCCAGGGGAGGGACAGTTCAGAAAGGGCATCATTCAATACCTGAAACAGTTCAGTGGATTAAACACAGACACTGACGACCTCTGGAACAGTCTGACTCAGGTTTGTGCGTGTGCCTTTTTTGTTTTTTTGGGTGCAATGGACAGCACACATGAGTGGTTTATCATGTAGCTATAATAAAATTAAATATAAACCCTGACAGCAGCTATGTTTGTCACTGTCATCACAAAACGAGACAGATCATGGAGCTGCATTAGCAACACATTTTTGCATATGTTACTATTCCTTAAATTGTTATTGTCAGCACAAGTCTTCAGAATTAAAGTGCAATTATCTTCATATTTTGGAGAAAAAAAAAAGATCATGGCTTTGGACTGTACTGACTGTTTTTTTACTTTCTGTCTTCAGGTCGAGGTTTCGACGCAGCATCAGAACGTGTCGGAGATGATGAGCTCGTGGACGTCAAAGAAAGGCTTCCCATTGGTTACTGTAAGCCGCAAGGGAGATGAGGTGACCCTCACACAGGAGCACTTCCTGCTCACGTCTGACGACAACATGCATAGTTCCAGGTGAGTTACATTACCACACACACACACACACACACACACACACACACACAGATCATAGAAACGCACCACCACCCTGACTGTATTTTTCTCTCTTTAGCTTGTGGAATATTCCAGTGACGTACGTGACTGACAGCTGTAGTTTGGGCCCTGAGTGCAGACAGATGTTCACTCTGAAGACCAAGTCAGGTAAAACACAAATGCCTGGTTTCCATCACATGGTTCGGCTCCAGGCGACTCCGCTTGGCTTGACTGAGTACTGTGTCAAACGCTAAACTTTTGTTTGTGCTTTTAGAAACTCTCAAAGTACCAGAAAGTGTAAAGTGGCTGAAGTTGAACTACAGAAACACAGGCTTCTACATCGTCCACTACGGAGAGGACGGCTGGGCTGCTCTCACCGAGGCTTTGTCCCACAACGTCAGTGTTCTTACACACGAGGACCGTGCCTCGCTCATACACAACATCTTCGCTCTCTCCAGGTATAGCAGACAACATACAAAGTTGTAGGAGGATTTTCCAATTCCAGTATTTGACTTTTAACAAGCTTTCGTTCTCCACCTTTCTTTCTTTGCTCCCACCGCCCCGTGTTTGTAACAGACTGGGACGTGTGTCCTTCCTCCAAGTACTCAACCTGCTGAAGTACATGACGAATGAAATGGAGACTTCTCCTGTGACAGAGGCATTGTTACAGCTTAATGTAATCTACCGGCTGCTGGATAAAAGACCAGAGCACGATCTTGTGGCGCGCATGAAGGTACACACACACACACACAGTCAAGAAATGTAGGTCACAATACATTTTGGGAATAAAGTTATACTAAGCAAGCTAACATCCCAGGAGTGTGAGAAATTAATACATTTAAAGAATGTTTTTGTGTACTAATGTATCCATGATTGTTGTTCTTTCATGTGACAGATTTATATTCAGCATCAGTTTGGTTCCCTGATGAACAATCAAACATGGGACGAGGAGGAGAGTGTGTCTAAACAGGAGCTGCGCTCAGCCCTTCTGGGGACGGCCTGCAGTCTGGGTGAAGAAAGCTGCGTTCAGCGAGCAAAAGACCTGTTCAAGAAGTATGTCGAGTCCAACGGGACCTCACGGTACGTAAAGCACACAGGTTATTTTGAGTTGCTTTTGTGAGAGGAGCCGCACAAACATCTTTTTGGAGATAGAGCTGTAAATTGTTTTGTTTTTTGTTGGGACTTTTAACCTAAAGTAGATTTGCATCTTTGTATTTTCTGTAGGATCCCTGGTGATCTGCAGCAAGTTGTATTCAGTGTGGCTGCTCAGTCAAATGAAGATTGGGTGACTTTGCTCACCATGTACCAGAGTGTCACCTATGATGCAGAGAAGAGAAAAATGCTGCGGGGCCTAGCATCTACTCAGGACGCAAGGCAGATTGCATGGTAAGTGTGTGTGTGTGTGTGTGTGTGTGTGTGTGTGTGTGTGTATAAGCATACATTCAACTGATCAAGTCATTTTTATTTGTACAGTTGAAACAAAGAAGAATCCAGTCCACTCCTATTTATTGGAACATGCCATTAAACCGATGTGTGTCACAGGGCAACAATGTTTTAAAATCCTAAAAGCTTTTCACTCACAGGCAAAATCCCACCAACCCGCTCTGAGAGCAATTTCTTGATAAATTCCACTTAAAAAAAAAAATCAAACATGGACTTAAATGGAGCCAGAAGCTGTATGCAATAAAACACTATGAACCAAAATCCAATAATTTATTTTGATCATATTGTGCAACAGATAAAGTTTACAGAATCAACAGTTTTGCACCAGTTTTTCAGTTCATTATGTAAAATCAGTGTTTTGAATGCACTGAACAGCGTTTGAACACTTGTTACTGTCTCTCCAGGATTCTGAAGGCAGGTCTGAGTGGGAATCTCATCCAGACGCAGGAGCTGCCGCTGGTCATCAGCACTGTGTGTCGCGGCTTTGCCGGCTACTTGTTTGCCTGGGACTTCATACAGGAGAACTGGGATCGCCTCATAGAAAAGTAAGCACTTTGGTCTTTCTCAGCTTCATATGAGTCGTCACTCAGAATACATTTTAAAGTTATTCCACACAACAAAAAAGAAAAAATGAAACATCAGTATGTTGTGCTTTTGTTTGTAGGTTCCCTGTCGGCTCCTTTGCCATTCAGTCAATCATCAAGTCTGCCACCTCTCAGTTCTCCACACAGGCACACCTTGATCAGGTATGTTTTTTTTGTAATGGAATATATTTTATATCAAGTACCTCACTAAAGGTTTGTAGCTTTTGTGGCCAGAAAAAGAAACAGTTTAATTGTCATCTGCAAAAGGTGCACCCCTAACTGTGCTGCCATGCAAGTAGTGTCTTGGTGCACAAATATTACTTAAAGGAAAAATGTATATATTTGGTGCAAAGTTGTCTCCTTTCAATGCAAAGAGCTTAATTGCAAAAACAGTTCTCAAAGATCCATGCTATTTACTACACGCAGCTACAATCAAATTATTAGCATATTTAGAGAGCTGATAGTTACTTCATATAGCTTTTTATAAAGGATGTCCACTCAAACTCAATTATTTTGGGATGAAGTGAGAATGCTTCTCTCATCCTCCCTACATGCAGAAAGTAATGCGAATAAAATCAATAAAAAATAATGTATGAACAGATAAAGTACTTCTGCCCCTCCTGAGAAGACGTCTGGTGTCCACATGTGATGCTCACTGCATGCAACTGGACCGAGTGTCACCTTCTGGATGTGTAGGAGAACACAAAACCTTAATTAACATCAGATCCTGACCGATCCCGTGTGTGTTTGTGCTGCAGGTTCAGGGTTTCTTCTCCAGTCTGAAGGAGCGCGGCTCTCAGATGAGAAGCGTGCAGGAAGCTTTGGAAACCATCAGGCTGAACAAGCGCTGGATGGACAAAAACTTGTCCACGCTCCAGGATTCGCTCTAACACGGGCGCTCCATCCAGTCTCCGCCCCACTGATAGGCAACAGGGGCGTGTCGTCAAGACAACAGCAGCGTTTGCACTATTGTAGGACTGTGTCTGTTAACTCCCTTTATCCAGGTCAGAGTACTTAGTAAAGCGGGAGGTTGTGCTCTGCCTGGGTGGACAAGGTGTTAGATTTGACTGAGATTGGTCCTGTGAGTTGTATTTCCTAGCTCAGGGTGGCTATGATTGTGTGTCAGATGCAAACACACTCCTCACACTTTATGCTATCGACCAAACCTCTCATCTGCAACTCTCATCTAAACCTCACGCCTGAGCAGACAATCATTGTTCACCCACACTCCTCTCACTCCGCCGGCTCTCAGGCATCCGACTGTATGAGCTCAGTAATGGCCACTTCCAAAAGAAGTACGAAGAATGTCAACATTATTGTGTACTTAAGTTCTGTCGGTGAGTCCTGGACTTTCTCTCAAATTGTCACATATATGTTGCAGCCGTCAGGGATCTCTAAGTAATGAGAAGTTTAAATTACCGGTACTTTAGAGAGGAATTGTGCTTAGAATTGAACTTGTATCGCCGTGTTAAAAAAAAAATAGCCGCCTGCCATTCTGAGCTCTAGATACTCATGCAACCAGAAGCATTTTCTATATTAGTCACGATTTGGCGAGTAGGTTGGTTGGTTGATTGATAGCTTAAAATACCAAACTTGTGTTGGCATCCATTGAATGTACTGAAAACCTTCCCACTGTGTACAGTAGATGGCGTACTGCACAGCAGCGCAGGTTTAAATCGACAACCAATGTGTCTTAGGTGAGAGCAGGCAGCGCACGCTGGAGCCAAATGTTTCTTTTTCTTTCTTTCCTCTACCAGTCATAAGCCCAGTTCAGCTCTGATCCACAACTTTTATTTCATGATAGATTTTTGCCTGCAGTGCAGTTACTGTACAGACTCATTCTTTAACACAGTGTGCTTGTAAACTTGTAATTATAATGTAAATATGCTAAAAACCCCCACAGCATTTTCCCCTGCGATTTTGGATGTACTATTCTTGACTTTTAACGTTTTAGGATTTGCTTTGTGTTGTGTATATAGAGTGTAAAGAAGAAACGTATACATAGGATTGATCAAGAGTCTTGGTCAAATACTTTTACTGTATTTCTGGATTGAAACCACCCATGGGAGGTCATTTGCTCATGTTTGTGTTTTAAGGGCTATTGTGCATATTGAAGATACAAAGCGTGTAGAAGAACATTTATGTTGGGCCGAACTAATCTGCTCAGTAAGCTGTTCAGCAGCCACATAAACATGCTGAAGGTTTAAAGTTACTCCAATGTTCCCCGGATGAAGAGAAGCCTCGCTATTTATTGAGTGTCTGAACATGTTTCCCTAACTTTTGTCACATTTTATTTAAACACAGTTGTACACTCATCCTGCGTTTTATTTAAAGTGGCACTGCCTTTTGATCCTCTCCATCACTGTCATGAAATCCAGGATAATTCAGTTTTGTTTTTTTTAAATAACTTGTATCGTCGTGAGAAATGCGTCTCTGGTTTTGGTCATATTATCTTTGTCTGGAGCATCTTTGTCTCATTTATGTTCAAAAGCGACTGAAATGTGTCACTAAGGCGACACACATAGGTTCAGTCCCTGGTAGTGTTGCCTCCTCTGTGTGCTTGTTGCTGCTTGTTGCTGCACTACTGGTGGGTCGAACGTGGCCGCCAGACAGGGAGAAGCCCAGTGCATGTCAGGAAATAAATAAGCGTCTCTTACTGAGATGGCAGGTGGAAAAACACACCAAGAGACACCGTTTGACTCGGCTGTCTCCCTCCTCCCCAGGTGTGGGAGCCAGTGCTATAAAGGATCACAATACGAAGAACTGTGCTCTCCAAAGTGGAGAGATAATGAATGTCAGACTTTATGTTGAAGGATTTTCTTGTTTTCTTTAAATCTGTCTAGAGGTTCTAAATGGTATTGACTTGTTCCATCATGTGTTAAAATGTGGCATTTAAAGGGCCAGTTGATCCCAAAACAAAAATGAATATTTCCCTCTTATCTGTAGAGCTGTTTATCACTCTAGATTGCTTTAGTGTGAGTCACCGTGAGTTAAAGATATTGTATATCATATAGATGTCGGCCCTCTCTCGAATGTGATGGAACTAGATGGTTTTAGCTTTGAGGAACACCTGCAAAGTGCAGTTTAGAAGGCAGAAGGTGGAGGAAAATTTAATATTTTTGATTTGGGTGTGTACTGTCCCTTTAAGAATATGCCTTTAAATACATGTTACATGTTCATGTTCTAGCTAACTTTCTGATTAAACCATTTTATTATGAAAAAGTTTTTCCAGCTGCCAGCAATCATGAATTAATGAGCTTTATGAGGCTCTGGGACTTTGATGTTCCATCATATTTTGTTTAGAAATCAACTGTTTCATGTGAAGTCAGTTGCAACAAGCTTTAAGAGACGAGTCACTGATGTCATTCAGGTACCGGGCTCAGTCAAAGTTGGTGAATCAGTGATGTGGCCGGTCTGATGAGAGGATTGTAGTCGAGTACCAGTAAACCCAATCAGATGGTCTTTGTTTTTGCACTGGGAAGAAATGCTGCAGACGCTTTTCAAACTGTGTTGCTCTTCATGTGAATAAAATATAAATAAAAGTTCTTTTCTGAGGACGTTTGATTGTATTTTTTATTCTTTTTAATACAAAAAGTGTCAGTCTTTCTGACCCAATGTTAAAAATGATGTAAAACTTTGTGTTTTAGACAATAAACTTCATCTTGTCAAAATTGATTCAAACGCATTAGAGCAGGCACGACTGTCAACACACAAAACATCTGAGCAAGTTATATCCTGCAGCAGATGAGTCTAAACCATTATTAAACCATATTTTTTACATCCTTTAAAAGCTCTCTGCGGCTCCCAGCTGGTCAGTACATAGTTCAAACTATCCACCAGGTGGCGCTCACAGCCCAACTGTTGAGCCACTTGCTGCCAGTCTCTGTTTTTTTCTGTGCTTTTTCTCTTCTGAGTTGGTTTTGTATTTAAGAAATCTGATAAAAACACTTCCATACATTTTCAGCCACATTACAAAGTGTGTGCATGCAACCATCTTCTATGTGTCTGTGCTCAGTGTGTCAGTGCCCTGTGTTGGTCAAAAAATCATTTACAGCCCTTTTTATTTGCACCACAATAACATAAAAATCACCTCACTGACTGGCTGACTATTAACCAGGTAGGCTGTATATTATGCAGTAAACCTGATCATGTTAAAATGATCCATTTGTGCCGAGGAAACAAATCTGATATTTTACTTTCACTATAGAAACATGCAAATGTATGTAAATAAACAACCCAAAACTATTCTTTCTGTGAAACATATGACCATCATTCAATATCACATTCAAGATCGTCATTATTTACATGCTAATATGTTCACACACAACTAAATTAATTCACATTCACTTTAGTTTTTCATATATAACATGACAAACGCCTATCAAGTTGCTTGACACCCATCTCACAGCAGCCAAAAGGCCTTATGAACTAACTTTGTTGGATTATCGTTACTCACCCTTCTTGTCACTCAACTTCCAAATCATTCAACATAGAAACTTCATTCAAACATCAAAACATCAAACTCAATGAGGATATAGGTGCTTCAAAGTTTTGATTTGATCCAAACTTTTTATGCATTTTCAACTGCTATTCACTCATTGATACATTCATTTATATTGATACACTCCATTTAAGCTCTGGAATGTTCAAATTCTTGACATTATTCATCTCATTTTTTTTTTATTATTCAGCCTTGTTTGAAGGTTTGTAAAAACGCCCTCCTGACATTTTTACAGTCGTGTGTACTGGACGGATTGTTCAGAGTTAGAGCGGGAGACCCAGCTGTCAGAGCAAAGAGGAGCTGAAAAATGTATCTTTAACCTGCTGTCATTCAGGGGGCGTCCCAGTGGAACACCTGGCTGAGCGCATACCACAGAGGCACAGTCCCTGCACGTGGGCGGCCGGAGCTCAAATCTGACTCGGAGCCCTTTCCCACGTCTTGCCCTCTGTCTCCCCCCTTCACTCTGTATCTTTTACTAAAAATAAAGATGTAAAATGGCCAACAAATATCCTACAACAAAAAACAAACATGCTGCCATTCTCATAGTTTTCACTCCATATACATAATTTTTTGGTGAAACTGAAAATGTTTTGCTCTTCCCAACAAGGCTGAAAACTGACTTAGACATATTGGACTGTGAGCATGGAAGTGACAGGCAATCCCCCTTATTGCTCCATATAATTCAGAATGATCTGGAGGGACACACACAGTGTCTAATTTGTAGCCTGGTCCTATGTTCTCTTTTTTGTAAACTACAGAAACAAATTTCACACAATGTGTTGATCAAGGTGTACCAACTCTCTCTGTAAAAACTCTACGTGATCAGAGTTAGGTTTTTTGACTGGGAAACAGAAGTTTGGAGGTGTGCCTCATCATGAAATGTAATTTCTGACCAAAGAGTAACTAAGTATTTACCATCAGCATGGCAATCAACTGACAAGATAAGTGAAGTAGTACAGTTTGACAGACACACAAACACACACAAAACAAAACAAACATAAATATAGATTGACCCACAAACACACAGGCAATCAGATAGAAAGCCTCTGGACACGTACGAACACACAGATCACCAAGAAGATGTTCAGTGTTTATAGGCTGAGTGTGTCAGGAGTCACAAGCTTTGTCCACCATTCGATCCATCGCTGTCACAGTAACCCACAGCACACCCACCTGAACTATGCAGCCGTGCTGAATGAGGAGGTCAGGCTGACTCTATCAGTCTCAGTCATCGTCACCTGCAGGTCTGTGAGCATCAGATTGATCTGTGTGATGAATTGACGTTTCAGTGAAACATTCAATAATATCACATGATCACAATTCCACAAAGCACTGTGGGACGAAGCCTTCGAATGAGGAAATGTGTGATGAGCTGAAACTCCTGCGTGTAAACGTTTACGTTGTTTTGGTTTCATGAAAGACTTTTTTTGTGAGGTTAGGTTGCACAACAACCTTTAAAACAACCTTTGTTTAAATCTGCGTCGTTGTCCTTATGCAGACATAAACCCACTTCATCTGTAGGCTTTTTCCATCACTGTAGGAAATGACAGGGGGATGCAACCGTTCAGAAACATGTAGATTCAACATGTTTGTGGAACTGTTCAGGTCCTGATCTCAAGGTGGAGAAGGTTTAGTCAGACGTGGGTTATGGTGTGATCATTATTATCCCACTGGACAATATGTAAATGCATGATATTGCTTGGAAGCACGTGAGGAAGATTGGAGGGGTCAGGCTGCAGAGATAATGCTCAATAATAAATTACGGTTTTGCCACAAAGACACTGCCAATTTTAACATTTTAAGCCAGCAGAGTCAGCTGGTGATGTTGGCATATGTTTGATGAAATGCTGCAGCTGAACCGCTCTGATGACTGGAGGTGCAGTCTTGTGAATGAAAACATTGACTCTCTAAAATACAATTTAGGGCGTCATAGCCAATAATTCTGCTCAGTAATGATGTGTTTTTTAAAGTACACTGGATCTTGATGCAGGATTCTGGATGTGAATTGTTATGATGTTGCTCTTTTAAAGTTGGTATGTAGGTCACTGCTCTTTGACATCATGATGCTGTATGACCTCAGATGGCAACGTTTTAATCTCTCTGACTGTTCAATTTTAGTCTTACCACTCTTACGAAAGCAGCATTTTCCGGCGACAGTCTGATATGGCTGGCAGAGACTCCGATTTAGTGATAGCTGCGTGCTACTGAGATGATGGGATAGGAACATAACCCACATGACATTACTACTCCTGCCAAGACACTGAACAGCCGCTGTCCACCAGATCTGCTGGGCTCATACTGATGTTGTTTCAGTGTAAACTGTGGTTTCAGAGAAAAGCTCTCTGGATCAAACTGTCTATAGGTTCTAACATTTTTCAACTATCAACTTTAAAACTGTTTTATATATCTGAGTATGCAAATATTGCACGGCGATACCAGCTCTTTTTTTTTAGCCATGTGTTATTATACATATTTTAGTGCAATGGTTATGGTGTTTTAGCACTGTCACAAGTTTAGAAATAAATATTCTGATTGAGATCCAGAAATACTGTGGAAACGTTCAATAGTTCAGGACAACAGTAGCATTTAAACAGCAGTCACCCCAGGTCAGATCTGCATACGTGACATTTTTTGTGAAGCTGCACAAAGCAGTTTGACTGACTTGTTGAAAAGACGCCACTTCAGATAAAGATATGAGGGCTGCTGGGTAGGACGGCCTAGGCACCTTGAAAAATGCACCAAGAGGTTGAGCTGTTATCGCCACAGAGTTTTATAGTTTTTGTTTTAAAACAACTCAAAATAATCTTATTAATCTTATTATCTGCACAAGTCCAATTTGCACATCTTCAGATTAAAAAAAATACATCAAAAAGTGTATCGACACAAATTACAATACTTGCTCATCACATGTATCAAAATAAAATACAAAATACTAGTATGAAAATATTATGCTCGTATGTGAATTTGAACACAGGCCAATTAAAATGCAACTGTCCTGCAGGACTGATGACAGTTCGACTGATGCCTTTTCAAGCGTAATAAATATACAGTGAGTGCAGTGAAGTATGTATATTTCTAAACTCTCCAACTGTACAATAAGTAACAAGTGCAAAAGACACAAAACAGCACCACTACAGCAGGGTATGATACAACTCTTCTTCTTCTCTTCTTGATGTACTGAATACTGTATTTTAAGTGTTAAGTAGTTTATTATAAATTATCCTATTTATATATATACTGTATATCTTATGTCTAAAAAAAAGTAATTAAATGCATAATTCAAATACATATTTTGGGACACAAGGTAATACTTCAGTACCTAGTAAGTCTGCGTGAGTTCAAAAACATGCCACAGTGCTATTAATCATGATTTAAGATCATCCCCATTCAGCAGAAAACTGTCCACAGACACTGCTGGTTTCATTTACTCAATTAGCAGTTTTGTAAATCAGATATCTGTAGAATGTGGAAGCTTCTGGTTAGTTGTACTACACCGTGTTATCTGATCTTCTCTAAAATCTTTTGACTGTATCTCTTGTTTGGAGACTTCTAGAAAGTCGGGGTTAAATAATTCACGTCCTGTGTGCTTCTTTGGTTAACTTCTTTGTATGCAAATTAGGGTGTGCCGTAGCTGCTGTTCGATTGGTGGGAAGGTTCCACGCCCTGCTGTGATTGGCTGCAGCCGGAACCACCTGCTATAAATCCAGCCAAGATGGCGGCTGCCGATGGCAGCAGGAAGTAGGTAATTTCTCTCGTCCTCCTCGTCTCCCAACCGTCACAAATTCTGTGTAAGTTAAACTATGTGGTTTTTGGATATGTTTAGTTTTGTATAGTAAGGGTGGATTGCCCGTTTTGTTTCTCATCTTTCTCCTGTTTATTTAGTTAGGGAGGTAAGTTTGTTGTCATTTGTTTTTGCAGTAAGAGTTCTTATTTTTCCGATAGAAACGGTTTTGTTTGTTTTGGCCTTACTCCACCCTGAAGCCTACTAAGTTACCTGTATTAATTTGAGTTATCTTTGTAAAATAAATATCTCCTTGACCTTTGAGCCAGTCTTTGTTTGTGGCTATTTGGGAGATGGGGAAGATGGAGCTTGTTCATGTTATGTCCTAGGCCCCTAGCCTGGGGCCAAACAGCGTGACATGAAGTGTTTGAAAATCCAACATTCCAAGTCGGTCTCTCTCGATACTAATAACCATAACTCCTATGCTCCACTTTTTTTAAAACAGAAAATACCTGTGCTAAATACTTTCTCGTCTCAGGAATCGGCACCCTTCAAAGTCAATTAAGAGAAAGAAACAGGAAAAGCAGAGCGGAGAGAAGGATAACATAAACAACAACTAAAAGGTTACTTTGCACTTGTCATAAGATGACAGTCTTATCAACCTTCAGATCAGCACTTGTTCCTACACTGGAAACATCCACTTACAACAGAAATATTTCCTGTGTTTCAGAGCAGCTGCTCCTGAGGCAACTCTGAACATTTTCAGATGCATCGTCATGTTTGTTTGACCTGATTTTCCAGAGAAGACACAACTTAGATCATTTTTCTTTTTCTAAACGGCATAATAATAATCCACAATACTTGCAAGAAACACTATCCCATTTCTTTAGTTGTGGCAGGTAACTTTATATTATAACATTTTCCTTTATCAATTTTCCCTTTTCAATCCTAGTTGTGTTACAGTTACGATGGCAAAGTAAAATTGAAGTGGTTTATTATGAAACCTGTCAATTACAGCTTGAATCAGCAGATCATAAAGGGCCCTCAGGTCACTGTAGATTATATCGTCCAAGTGCTCAACCATCCAGAACAGCAGCCACTCACCTCATTAAGCACAGGAACGCTGCAGGTAAATAAATGTCCAGATCTCCTGTGCAGATCAGCAGAACAGAGCATTCTGCTGCTTTAAGGTCACATTTACTGACTTGATAACATCTATGAGCATCATAGTGTTTAACCTCAAACATTTAAGTTATTCTTAACCTTGACCTGGAAAGTTGTTGTTCACATTCAGTGTATCTCTAAATGTAACTGTTGTTATTGTAGCAGAGTGTTCCTAAAAATGCTGCCAAAGACTTTTATGAATAAATTCTTGCACATTTGAAGCCATAATTTACTTGTTATAATTAGTTAAAACTATGGACTCATAAGGCAAAAACATTAATGCTGTGTATCAATGTTTATGCTTCTCTACTTCAAACCATAGACTGTATAAATGGACGTCACCCCTCCACTTCCTGCCGCTGTACGCATGGAGCCAAAACATCCCAGATTTGGCTGCTGAGCCTGAGTCAAAGCAGTGAGTATCCAGTTCCCTCCCAAAAGCTGTCAATCATGACATTACCCCCTCTGTTTTAAAACATCAAATAACTATTTAATACCAAACTTGTCAGAATGAGAATAACACTTGAAATATATCAGCGTGATAAGGGCTACCTCTTGGCTTGAGGCTCCAAAAGTAAAACAATCCCCATTGTTAAAATGTCCAAATTTACAAAAATAGAAAACATAGAAATAAAGAAATAAACATGTTTTTAATCCCAGTACAAAAAAAGGGTTTTGGTCAGATTTTTCTATTCATAACTGTAGAGTGAGCACTTTAAAAAAAAAATCTAAATCACATGTTTAATTTATATTACAATAATATTATATAATTTATGTTATGGAAAATTAAGGGTGTGGCGGTTTTGAGAGACAGACGGTTGCCATCACACGGTGGATTGTTTTAACAACCAGGCTTCATTCACCTGCTCAGCTCAGCCCAACTCCACCTCTTTGGCGATTTTTTTAACATCATGGAGTTAGGACGAGTCAGGCGCCTCCAAGATGGCGTTGGCTGGAACGCCGACACGAACCTTTTCAACGGCCCTCAGGAACCTAAATTTACATGTGATGTCACACAGACTGCGTCCATTTTTTTTTTACAAAGTTTATGGCCGCCCCAGATCAAGTGATCTTCAGTCTGAAATGTGTCCCTGAAGATGGATTAATTCAGGAACACACATAAACACATGTCACCATGACAACAGCACTATAAATGTTCCTGTATATATTGCTTATATTGCAGAATTCATGACCATTTATAGTATCTATTGTTCTGTACTTTGCATGTTGGAATATGTCCGTGCCTTATAAGTAAACAAGAATTGCTGATCATACAAACAGATACATTTGACAGATTATTTGTATTTATGTCGTATTTGAACACTGAACAAACCAAAATGGACTAGACGGATTATTCGAAAATAATTTATTTAAAAAATATATACATTTAGAATATAAACAAAGCCCTACAGAGAAAATATGTGCCACAAGTCAACAAATCATCCAGTATAACATGAACAGGACTCTGAAAGAACATTCAGTCTTCCTGTGCACCGTGTTTTATAATGTTTATGCTGGTGTCCTCCAAATTCATAACCGATAATAAATGAATACAAATAAAGGAAAGACTTATGTTAAGAATGATGCCCCCTCCTGAGGGGACACCAAAGAGATCAGCCTTCATTGAACCATTAATGCACATGCCCATACTCACATAGACACAATGATCTATCATTTACCCTTTTTCCCTTCTCTTCATTCTCTCCTTATACATCAAAAAGAGGAAAATAATTGTTTTGTAGTTAGCTTTTGTGCCCTTTGTTTGTTTCAGAAGCTTCTATCTATCTAACTTCATATGTTTTACTGTTTATAGGTCCCTATTGCACAACAGAAAAGGTAATAAAAAATAATATTTTTATCATTTTAATATATACATTCTTCACACATTAAGTGCTATCAGTGTTTCTCTCTCTCTTTCTCTGCAGAAATGCAGAATTAAACATTCTCACCAAGTGTGCCATCGGCTGGATCGTTGTGTCTGATGTCTTCTTCTTCTTCTTCATTGTCCTGCCTTTCAGCTCCAGGTGCACGGTCTTCGTCCTGTCTCTGGTCATTTTCACCCTCTGATTCCTCACTTTCAGCTCTGCCCTCTTCCATTCTTTCGAGCTCCATCCTCAGTTGCTCTTTCTCGTTCAGTATCATCTCTTCCTCGATGGCTTTCTGCTGCTCCTCACTCTCTTTCTTCTCTTTCTCAACCTTCTCTTTTTTCTCCTGCTTCTTCAGCTTCCAGAAGAAGCCCAGGTTTTTCTCTGGGAAGGTGACTTTGGCCAGCGGCAGCTTGAAGATCTTTTTGGTCCCCGTGGTCAAGAGGAGGAAAGTGAGGGCAGAGAGACAGAAAGGCCAAGTGCAGGCTGGCAGACCAAACTGTAGATGAAAAACAACGAGGATGCTGTTAGTAACCAAACGACCAGCAGGGGGCGACTCTACACGTTTTAAAGGTAGTCAACAACCCTACTTTTCACTTGGTTTATCATTTCAGTAAACATTTTTAGAGTTCATGGTCTCAATCACTATTATTACAGATGCACCATACTAACTAAACAAGCTAGCTCGCTAGTAACATTGCGTCCAGCTTCCCACCTTCACCCTCATGTCCAAATATGGGGCGGATGGTTGGCCTAGATGTGAAAACTTCTCTCAAGGTGGTTAAGGTTAAGTATTCATCTTTGATGGTTATGGTTAGGATAAGTTGTCAGGAGAGTTTGCAGATTTAGGGATACCATCCAGACACAACCCTAATATGGTCATTTCCCTCCAAAACACAAGTAGATTACAGGTAAACCGAGGCTTCAAAACCACAAATTAGTGGCTGAAGTCACGGTGGCTATGTCAACTTCTTTTTGTCCACGTTAGTTAAATACTGGCTGATATATAAATATGAGTGAGAGAAAATGTGAACTTACCGCGGACATGATATTAGCAATGGCTGAGCCAAGGTATGCACAGAAAAAAGCTGCAGGGAGGAAAAGGAGAGATAATGTCAGGTGGCGTTCATGTGCACGCTGTGATGATCAAAGATTACAAATATCTGGTCACTCTGCCAATAATGCATAGTTATGTCATCATCCTGCCCGGGTAAGATTCCTTTTTTCTGATAGTCTTTTTATCTTCCGATTGTGTTTTCTTACCACATGTGATGGCGAGCAGGTGCACCTGCCAGGTGAGAGCATAAAACATTCCTCCGATGGCAATGCAGGCTAACACACAGTTGTATCCCCAGAGGCCGAAATAAATGTCCCCAAAAGGCGCTGCCAGAGCCAAGCCTGCAAAAATGAAATCACAGTGCTAAATTCAGTTTAAGTTTGGATTATCTTAATATATAAAGACCTGTTCATTTTGCTCTTTTATCAAGGTGAGACAGATCAACTTGACCAGGTGTTGTGTGGTCCTCTCACCTGAAACCATTCCCACGGCCGAGCCCAGGACCGCGTGAGCGCAGGTGATAGGGGAGGAGATGAAGAGTGAGATGATGAAGATTCCTCCAGTCCAAGGGTTATCACATCCGTAGACTTGGCCAATTCCCACAGGCACTGACATGAACAGCTGAACAGGTATAGAAACAAAGGTGACATAACTGTAGATTGACATGCGAAGCATGATTTACAACACAGAGGCGTTTCCAGTTGTGTGCATTATTACATGGGATTGTGTTGAGACTGTGAGTCATTGACATACACATCACTCAACACTCTACACACCCACACAATGTATCTGTACATCAAGTTACATAACACTGACATGTCAACAGAACAAACTGAGAGCTGTGTGAGGTCACATACATCAACAGATCCCGACTGGGCGGTCACTGACCTTAGCGACGTCGATTTCAGCCCATGTGATGTTGGGCAGCTCTGAGCGGGGCTGAATGAGGACTTGGGGGAAGTGGTGGTTGTAGTGTCCGGTGGCGACCATGTGGAGACACACCAGGATGTTGAAGGGCAGGGTGAACACTGGCAGGTCCCAGCGACTGTTGATAGATGCCAGGGCACTGGACACGATCGGGCTGAAACAGAGGATACAACATCATCAGTATAAGTGTATTAAATTGTGTTAGTAAACTAAGATAGTCAAATCGTTGGTTTGCTTTATGGCTAACTGTATCAGCTATAATTGACTGAGGCTCT
Source organism: Serranus cabrilla (assembly GCA_903364295.1). Taxonomy (NCBI): domain Eukaryota; kingdom Metazoa; phylum Chordata; class Actinopteri; order Perciformes; family Serranidae; genus Serranus; species Serranus cabrilla. Next base: position 7,038 of record CAFUXE010000892.1, on the reverse strand, counting down.
ACAAGCACAAAGATAAATACTGAGCTGAGACCTCATGTTCATGTCAAAGTAAATTGATCATTTTAAATCTTGTTTTTTGGCTAATCTATCTACTAAGATACATCGACTGCATCCTTTTACGATGAGTCAGTTTAATAGCTTACCACATCATAGACATGAAGATGTTGGGCAGCAGGAGCCACCAGTACCAGTTCCCTTTATTGGAGAACACCGCCATGAGCAGGCCCACCAGGATGCCATTGTAACCATACAGGCCTGCAGCTATTGCACCCCTGGATGAAAAGTTATTAGAATTCATTAATCAATGTTTGGTGAACAACACAGTGTATAATCATTCGACAGTATTTTCAGAGAAAGTTCTCCCCCCAGAAAGATATCAGCTTAGTACAACAGATGTTTACATAAACTGTTGGCAGCGCCCTCTACTGGTTGTAAAATCACTGGTGGTGAGCATACGGAGTATAAAGAACAACAAAGTCCAGTCTGTGTTGATGGGTCAAACAAACTTTTTTTGACATTGGAGCCCAAGTGAAACCAAAATTAACTTTAAAATTATTTCGGTATGCAGTGTAATTTCTGTGCGTAGCTACATCACATTCTACATCACCTACGTAACTACCTCATGTTCAGCAGAAGCTATAGTTGTGTTTCCTGAACTTAACCAAGTAGTTACTCGAAGTATTGTTTTGGGCGGCAGTGTCTGTCTGTCTGTCTGTGTGTCCGATGCATATACATCCTCTGGCAAACAGAGGGCGATGTGGGGTGAAGTCTGCCATCTCTGATTGCCTTGTATTATCTGTATTTCTTATGTGATGTTTCACGTCAGCGCACTCAGTCAGTAGTAATGTTGTGATTGATAGCGAATCCAAAAAAGGATTGAATGCGTTCCATTTTGCACAGAATTGAATTACTTTCTGTTTGAAATAAATACTATTGCTGCTTTTCTCTGTTGTGGAAGTCATCATCCAAAAACCAAATGCTGTCACATCTGGATAGATATAAGCATCTGGAAGTGCAGACAGCTCTATAGATTTAATTGCCTTCTCCAGGGACTGCATCTGTATGACTGCCGGCCTGTTGATTCTATATCACTATGTACCCAAAATAAACTGATTTTGTTATGGTTTAATCACGATAAAGGATCAACACAACTAGCAATCGATTTTCTGCGCATCGGTCATAGCTACAGTATGCAGCAGCATATCAATGCTGATCTGATTTGCAGCGCAGTGACACACAGTAGCAAATAGTTACTGTTTCATTTATTATTATCTGAAGCATCAGTTTGAACCAACCTGCTCTGTTGCAGAATGAGGGCAGAAATGGTGGCAAAGAGAGTGCCCACAAAGCCGTTGAGAGCCCACCAGTAGTTCTGCAGGATGAGGCCGGCAAAAATGATGAGGCCGCTCAGAGGGTTGTTCACGAACATCACCTGAGCAGCTCCACGCAACACCCAGTCTAACAGCTGCAACAAGAAAAACTGTTCTAGAGGACGAAAAGAGACAAAAAGACTGTTGACATTGGACTCTCTGTAGCCTGACTTGCCTTGTGGGTGCAGTTTCCAGTTCTTGTCAGTAACATGTCAGTGACACACAATTGCTGTATATATATCATAGATTATGTGCTTACCTGGTACATTCTTGTTATTTAAATCCCTTCTTTTGTGACTCTCTAAATACTAATCATGTCTGAGCTCAGGGTGGAGTTATTGAGGTACAAAATGTCAATAATTTGACATTTCTCAGCCCACACACACTGTTAAACATAGTCAAATCTGTTTTAGCATTATCATGTTTTGTAACACCCTGCAAGTTTGGTTATAATAGTGTCGGCATAGTGCTGCTGTTCTGCATTTCTGTGGGCCACGAGAGTAAGAAATGTGTGTAAACTTACTTTCCATCCATTTTGCAAATATGCTCATGTCCCCAGCAAAGTAGGAGACTCCCTTCAGGAAGCGGGTCCTGGCCCTCTGTAGGCTTGTGGGAGCCGGCTGCACGGGGTCCTTCTCCCTCTTGTCATCCTGAGAAGTGTCGTGTTTAGGAGGCAGGTCAGGGTGTGCCATCAGGGGCTGGAGCTCCTGCAGCCACAGGGACAGTAAGTCCAAGGACTTTTTTAAAGCAGAATGCACTCAGCAGAAAACTTACACTGAACATCTAAACTGTGAACATTGACTTACAGTGGAGGTGGTGGCAGGAGAGGCGGAGGCAGAGGAGGTGGAGCAGCTGATATTCTTCTGAATATCCTGAGAGGAGAGACGGGGACGTGTCAACCAGCGACACATTAAATCTTCATTTTACAAGTAACAAAAAATGCATTTATTTGTGTAAAATAATTCAAAAATAAATTGCACATTCTAAATGATGATTTTGTTGTTTTATTTACTACATATTAAGTTACAGTACTAACTATGGTCAATAATTAAAGTTAAGAGTTTTAGTTAAACATCCATCAAATTCAATGCTCTTAGATGAATGATTAATGTACCTATCATAACCTCTTTAAATATTAGTTCAGACGACCCACACAGACATGGACTTAACTGACTTTGACAAACACTCAAAGTGCTCCTACCTTTGTGCCGTGTGATTCAGGCATATGTCCCAGAATAGACGCCAGCTGCAAGGGTTGCCAGCTTTTCTCGAGCTGTACTACAGAGCCTCCTACTGAAGGCTTTTATTGCGAGGGACCACAGAGAAAACCGCCTCTTCCTAATCTTTGCAGGAATCACTGTCACTCCACAGTGAAAATCTTTACCACACCCAGGTCTCTAGTCACATACACAATTTCTGCCCTTTCTTCTAACTGACAGCTACACATGATGTGCAGGTGGGGTCACACAAAGTCATGTTTTTCACTTGCATGTGCCTGTTAAGCCACACGAAAAGCTGCAGAGTGAATGTGTTAACTCCCAATCTGCACCTGATCCCTCCCCAACACCAAACTGACCAACAGATCAGGTGCTTCAGTGTTCGTGCCAGTGAATATCTCATCCTGACCCTCACTGACATCAGCGCTTAAAGGGGAACTTCACCAATTTTACACATTCACATCTGTTGTTAAGTGTCGGGCAGCAGCTTCGCTGATATATGCCGCCCAGTTGCTCGACAAAAATGTTGGCGTTGTATGTTTCTGTAAACAACAGATATGTTGATATGGAAATGTTTTCGGTATCCTTAAGCATCTGTATGAGGCTGGTGACCTAGAATAACAAGTGTCACAGAGGGAGGGAGTGGGTCTACCCGGGTATTATTTTATTATATTAACAATGTATCCGATTTTAAGGAACATTTTATTGTTAAAACTGGTTTTAACTATTTAATATCCTTTGGTGGTTTATTCCTGTGCTTCCCAACCTGGGCTCGGACCGCCTCCAAAGACTCAAAACATAAAGCTGATGTTTGTTTTTTTTGTGAAATCAAATATAATTTTACCTCTGACAGTTATTGTAGGAAACACATGGTAGCAGTTTTTTTGGTGGAACTGCTAACAGCTCGTAGACATCCAAAATTATTGCTTATTCTGTTGCACTGAATTTTCATCCTGACTTGATATCAATGTCATATTATCATAAACAGCAGGAACACACACACACACACACTCTCAAAGAAGGATAATGCGAGCGCAGAGGGGCATGTTTGTTCCTTTAGCATTTATTTAGTCGTTAAACACAATTACAGTAGAGCTGCAGAGCTGATAGCAGCATTGATTGCTGCCGCAGACATCTTGTCATCGTTAAAGAAGGAAGAGGAGCAGCCTGAATGATTTCCAACTATGTTTTCTTCAGACTCATTTAAAGAGGATTTGTTAAACATTTTGAAACTATTTCTTTGAAGTGAAATCTTTACGTTAAGTATTCATTGCATCTGTGGCATCTGCTGAGTGACAGCCTGTTCATCATTTTCTCCAGCAGCAGTTAACCTGTCACTCTGTCACACCTGAGGCAGTCACTGTCCAGCAGTTCAGCCTTCATGTTTTACTGATTCATTGCACCTGTGATTCTGCGTGTAGTTATGCTGTAGGTAGAAATGCTGGTAGAAACATGATATAATGTGTCACACGCCACTTCTCCTGCTCTACAGAGAGGAATGTGTTCCAGGACAACACAGGCACCTGTAGATGTCCATTTGAGGAAATAATGTCATACAGACTTTTGGGTAAATACCAAGGGTGTCATTTATGTGGAGGGGGGCATGTTTTGAGGTGAAGGTATTAGACAACTCACTTTTTACAGTCCACCTAAAAAAAGAAGTTGACAAACAATTATGAGCATAGAAAATGCATGGTGTGCCCTCCAGAGAGCTATTAGCATTGCTAAGAGACATAACAAGCACAATGTGAAGTCTAGAGTTGGGTCTTGGCTCTCTGACTGGGTCTTGACCTTCCAGACCCCAGGCTGTAGAAACAGGCACAAGCACAACTTGCACCCTGACTTTCAGCAGAGCTCCTCCAGGCACGCCTGCTGGGGCAGTCGAGCCATCCTAAACAGGCAAGCTCTGCAGAGGGTGGTGAAAACTGCTCAGCATGTGACCGGGACAGAGCTGCCATCCACAGAGGAATGCATCATGATCAGTAGATAACCCACGTAACTGTGGCCCATATTAGCATTTGTTGTTTGGCAGCAACGAATAGTAATGACAGGAGCGAAAGAGGAAGTGAGGCCAAGTATAAAGAATGTGAAAGTCTGTGAAGTCTCTCTCTCTCTTTTATATTTGGCATTTATTTTAAGCCTATATTTTAATTTATATAGTATTACATTTCTTAGATTTCCGATTTTTTATAGAACCTGAGAGTTTCATTGACAAAAACTTCTCTGCTGTTGTTGCATATGACAATATATAACTTGAAGCTCAACATATTTGATTGTATTCATTTATTTACAGCATTTCAAACTTCTCCGACAAAGTTTTTCGAGTGGCTTTATATGGGAGTTATGTAACTGTCAGTGGCAAATGATAATTAGAGAAAAAAACGCTTTCTTCTGTTAAACACTCCAGCATCAGTTGCCTGTTGAAGAGTAGGTTGACAGTGACATCTAGTGGACAAACAAGAAATTACATGTAAACTGTGTCTATCATTCCTTCCTCTGCTCCTTTATCACTTGACCTGTGGACCTCACTCTGGATCAAATCAACAAATTCCTCTGGATCCACTCGTCTTGAAGCAGCCTGTTCACGATACATTGAGAAGGTTTTCTCATGGATAACGCACAAACTGTTGCAAAATCAAAGTAATCAGACCAAGCTGCACGCAGGATCAGACACTCTTACTCTTGCTTCTACAGAGAGAGATCTGACAAGATTAGAGAAGGCAGTAATTCAGTGGTTTCAGGCAGCTAACTCACCCTCATGCAAACACATACACAAGAAGTACAAGGCTTCAAAGTGTGCCCCTATGCATGTGTCTGTTTCTTTGTGTGTGTGTGTGTGTGT
>CAFUXE010000891.1:201597-224582 GCA_903364295.1 Serranus cabrilla | reverse complement strand
GAAGAAAGAAAAAAAAAAAAGCATTGCAGATCAACATATGTCTGGTTTGCAAGAACATGTAATGCCAACATTCTTTGCTGGTGACCGGGCTGAATTTCTTCTTGCATGTTTTATCTCAATGCTTCCATACTTTTCCGGTCTTTGAATGTTTATTTTACCTTAGTAAACTTTACCTTAAATCTCCTTGCTTGTTAAACATCTGCAAATATAAAACACACCTCCAGTCCATAGCAAAGGCTATCTATTGTAACTTTCCTGTCTGTAAGCCAAGCTAACCGTGGTGATATCATTATTAGATCATCAGGCTTATGTTCTCAGACATTATACAGCTGCTTTCATGAGCTGAGGGGTTTCTAACCCTAACAAAGAAAATCACAGCTTCATGTGAAAAAATAATACACAGTGCGTAAAATTAACTGTCGTATATGTACATACATTATGATGCTTAATTACTTAAAACATGCTCGATAGGAAAGGAAAACAACTCTCAGAAAGCAAATATCAGCACGTTATTGTTCACACAGTGCTGTCTGTAACACATCCATACTGACTGTTTCATTAGGTGTGATGCTGGTCGTCTAATGGCAAAGGACTGGCGTCAGAGGTGGTGTGTTTGTGTTGCTCTGCATGCTTCCAGGACGTTTAGATACAATCCAACCTTTGTACATGCATCAGGAAAACACAACTTTACTAAGATTTAAAAGATATATATATATATATAACTCAGCAAACATTGAGTGTTTGACAAGCTAAAACTTTTAAGAGTGTAATGCTGATTTTATTTGTCAAATCAGTGCACAGGTTTTCATTCGTGAAAAGGAACCATACTGCATTTGTACTACATCACTTTTTACATAAACAGATGCAGACAGCCACTCATTCACATATGCACACACACAAGACTGACTCATGAGCTTTTGTAATGGCAATAAAAGCCGTCTGCTTCAAACACACCCTGTTGATTAAGAGTCGGTTGAAGAGCCTGAGACGACGGGGAAACGGGTGGAAGGGTTAGGAGGGGAAAATTCAGAGGGAGTGAATGTGAGGAAGGGAGGGAGGTTAAGAGAAAGAGCAAGATTTTAGTGTAGAGGGAGAAGGATGATAGGATGGTGGGGGGATGGGATGTGAGGAAAATGGGTCTAGAGTAAAGGGGAAATAAAAGAGTCAGTAAATGTTCCCACGTGTTGCTGACACTCAGTATCTTGCAGGAGAAGTGAGGAGATGAAAGCAAAGGAGAGAGTGAAGGCAACGCCCAGACTAACTATCAGAGTGGATGGGGAGGAGAAGGAGAGGAGGATGCAAGTTGCTCTGGTATAAGGGAGGTGAAGAGAGGAGGTGATGTAGAAGTGCATGATAGGAGGTGAATTCAAAGGCAAACAGGGAGACATGGAGGGATTAAGAGAACAAAAGGGCGACCTCTGATATTTAAAGTTCCAGTGAATGAGCATTCCTTCAGCACTTTCCATAAATAGAAAATAAAACAAAAGCCGAGTGAGTCCCTAAAGTACTTTTTTCTCCCTTCTCCGCCCCTGTGCTGCCACGTTTACGGGACAATCTGTCTATTCTTGGGAAAGAAAAGCCAGATGGGAGCCAGGGAGAGACGTGGTAATAGCTGACATTAACTTGTAAACAACACAGGGAAAGAAAAGAAAAATGGGTGGAGGTCATTAATACAGTTTCATCGTACAATGTTAGTACTTTGGCTAATATTGTTTTTCATTTTTGTGTTTGTTTTGCTTTTGCTTGTTGATGAATGATTGGAGTCCTATGAGAGTTGAGCTGTATATTCAGCCAAAGAGGCATTGTTGCTTCATTGTTGAGTCAATGAGAACTTTTCATGAGAACAGCTTGTAACTGTAGCACACCTGCCTCCAAAGTGATGATAGAAAAGAAACAACATTATTTACTGGTTAATAAAAGGTTAAAAGAATGCCTCAATGTTGAAATCTTAAGAAAATACAGATTGTATAATTCACCATCCAAAATAATGATTCCTTCTTGCACATTTTCATTTTATCAATAAAATGTGTTAAAATGAAAGGTTCCCATGGCAGTGATGATCAGAGCTGTTTACTGGACAAAATATGACATCTAGTGGATGTTACAGCACTCCTCACTCTGCCTTCTTAATTATTTTCCTTCCTAGGTTGTGGCAATAGTCTCCTGTGATGTACTGTAGAGAAGAAATAGGAAACTTGGGACTAAAGAAAGGAAAATCTCATTAAATCTGCCTGGCCTCTGCTGACTTCCTGCCCACCTGCCTGACCGACAGCTCCTCTGGAGAAAAGCCTTGAATGTCCAGAGTCACACTGACATCCATAAGAGCAACAGCATCTTAAGTGTGGGTTGGATTTTAGGTCCCTCGATGTATCACATCTACAGTTCATTCCTCTTGTAAAAGTGAGGGTTCTCTTGTGCATTGTGTTCTGTCTCAGCAGTGGGACGGCTCCAGCTCATATATTCTAACCAGTAGCGCTTCAGGAATCTTCTTGTCATTACCACAGGTCTCCACTGGGTGGAGCTCATGCCACCTTCATAAAGTGAAAACCCTTATCTTCTAAAATTGCAAATTTGGGAACAGGTGAGGAGCTGAAGGGGGGAGGTCAGGAGACGCACAAATGTTTCACAAACTACAACAGAATCAAGTCACAACTTATTTGAAATAATGGGAAATAAGTATCAAGCTCCCAATGTCTGGAGCTAAAGACAACAACATTTTTGCCTTTCTTCGGCACCTCTCTGTGTTGATGTTGAGTAGCCGTGGGGGGAGCTCAGGTATATTTGACCTAAGTGTCCCCACCGGAACCATCAATAATAAATAATAAAAAACAAGTCCTGGCCAAGTATCATACAATTAGCATTTAAACTGACCAACATATTGAGAATTAAAAAAAAAAAAAGTACATTTGGTCCCCCAAGGTGGCTCGAAGGTTAAGATTTTAATGTGAAACGTAGCATTACTGTTTGCTAACAAGCTAATTCTCCAAATAACAGATGAGTTAACTTAGTTTAGAGATAGTTTTCAATTAATGTATTGTCTTTAAGCTAAAAGATTAATACGTGACATATGGGAGAAGACTTGTGGATGTCCTGTAATTGAAAACCTGATGCTGTTATTCTATTAGCAGACATGAAATAATAAATTCCCAAAAAGTCAAAAACAGGAAGTGACCTTTTTCTTTGAAGTTTTTTATTCTTCATCAACTTAACATGTATACAAATCCATATAAGACTTTAATTACATTATTTTATCTTAATTAACTTTTCTTAACATCATGTATGTTAGTCCATGTTTTCAGCTGTGTCCTGTGGGCTGCTGTGTGTCTCTGTGCTGCTGTCTTCTGTGTGTGAACACACACTCTGCTGTGTTTTCTCCTCTGAGCTCCTCTTGATAGTCAGCTCTCTCTCAGCCTCCTCCACACATGGAGCTTTGGCCGCCTGGATGTGGAGCTTCCCATCTGGAGCCAGGTAGCAGGTGACGGCTTCAGGGTTCAGCCCTTCAGGCAGATCAAACTCCTGTCTGAACTGGTGGCGTCTGTAAGAGTAGGAGCCTTTCCCGTCCTCCTGCTTCTTCTCTGTCTTCCCGCTGACTCTCAGCTTCCTGCCCACCTGCCTGACAGACAGCTCCTCTGGAGAAAAGCCTTGAGTGTCCAGGGTCAGGCCAAAGTGCTCTCCCTCTTTCTCCAGCTGGTAGGAGAGCGGTTGAACAGCCTCACTCGTCTGGAAAGGCTCCGTCTCCTCCAGGATGTTGTGTTGAAGTTTGTCCATCAGCTGCAGACTGCTGCGGAGCTCCTGTAGGTTTCTCTGCAGTAGTTTCTGCTGGTAGAGCAGAGGGTTGACCTCTGACCTCACACTGCGAACAGGCCAGTAGAAGCCCATGAATGGACTGAGGTCAGAGTGGAATCCATGAGAGCACAGCATCTTCAGTGTGTGTTCAGAGTCGAGTCCTCTTGTTGAAGTGTGTGTTGTCTTCTGTGTCTTTGTGTCTCAGCAGTGGGACTGTCCCAGCTTTTATATTGTACCTGGAGGAGCTCCAGAGTCTTCAGGAACCTTCCTGTCTTTACCACAGCTCTCCACTGGGTGGAGCTGATACACAGGAGTGCAGACGTCACTGGATCATTCCTGTGTTTTCAGGAACTTTCCTTTCAGTACCACAGCTCTCCACTAGAGAGAGCTGTTATTCAGGAATGTGGATGTCAATAGATCATATTTGTGTTTTCATTCAATTCTTTTCATGACAGATTTCATCTTGGAGATAGGAGAGTAGGCTGCTTTTTCTTCAAAATTGTCATTAATCATTGTTTTGATGAGTCCAAAGGGATTACTGACACCATGAATATTGTGTCCTGATTTTTTAAAAATCAATAATCCTATCATCTTACTCAGATCAATATCTTAAGCCTGTACTTTTTATTATGTTTACTGGAATCTTAAAGCATTCAATTAGGCAAATAAATAAAGTGAGGGAATTGGAGAGTTCATGATTTGTTGGTAAATTATGAATATTTTTAGATTGCTTTACAGTTTCCAACCTTGCAGGTTTCTTTTGAAATAAATTCTGACTTTTTTTTTAACTTTTGAAAAAGAACTCTATTCATCTACACCTTTACTCATTTTTTTATTCCTATTATTGTTAACTATTTATGGGTGCATTTAGAGTGGAAATCCGCCATTACAATATTATATAATATTACTTACACATATGAGGAAACTGAGGTCACACATATCATGAATGGGGGTGGATATTTGCCTTTGATGGAGTAAATTGTATCAATTCTTTTGGGAGAGTACATCATTAGTGGTTTCACTGGATCTAAATCCCATCAGTGGGATGTGTGAAGTAGGCTGCAAAAACAAGTCCCTTTCCCTTTTTATGAATGAATGCCGAGTCCCCGTGATCCCGCCAGCCAATGAGCAGCTCGCACCTGCACCGTATGCAGCTCTGCAGCAACAAGAGGTCAGTCACTACTCCTGAAAACGTGGAGGAGAGAGCGCGCAGCAGCAGCGACAGCCGGACCAGTCAGGCCTTCATACGCACATAACAGACACATTTCACAAGGGCTCGTTATTTCCACCACAGATCACCAATGCCGCTGAAAAACGGCAACACCGTGGCTGCAGAGAGACGCATGGATCTGGCCTCTTTCTTCTGCATGATCGGGCGGCACGGTCCCGCCGTGGCTCTGGCTGCGATAGTGATGGTATCCCTGCTGGCGGGTTTCATCATTTACAGGACCGTGAGAGGGAAGCGGAGGAAGGCCACAGCCGCAGCCGCCGACGAGGACGGGGACGGGGACTGCAAGAGCCCCGGAGCTGAGGGAGAGCCATCGGTGATCCGACAGAGCCCGGAGGAGTCACACAGCAACGTGGAGTCAACAGGTAAAACATCAACAAATAATACAATATTAATCTAGAGGTGATGTTGATTCGGTTCAACACATCTGCCTTCAATAATCCAAAGTTAAACACTGAGGTATATCATATAATATGATATGGTCATATCATAAGGACGCCATGCATTTAAATGGGTAACAGCAAAGCCTGCTGCAGATAATATCAGTATTAATAGGCTCTCTGGTATGAGTTAGGTTACAGTAATAGATATGAATAGGCTATAATACTACTGAGATGCTATAAAGCCATTATTAACTCAGGGCCATTAGCAAACGCTGACCTCATGTACTGATTTAAATAGACGTTTTAAGAGACATATTAGTTTACCATAGTAGTAGAGATAGTACAAACTGTTGGTAAACGTTTGGAGTGGTGGTAATAAAGTAACCCAAATTAGCCTAACTGCAGTTTGGTACCTAACTATAAATTTGACATATTTAGCCTATACTCTACTTATTTATTCCCATGCTTCTCTGTATGTCTTTTCTACTATACATTATGCTTAAATTCTCTCTTAATCCGGTGCTGCAAATATAGGCACTGATTATAATATTTTAAAGTTTATTTTTATTATTTTTGTTATGCATTCTATGTTTTGTATTTTCATCATTTTAAAAAAATCGTATTACTACTTGCGACTAATTGCTATTATTATCAAGTGTGTTTTGTTTTCCATTAATTCTGGCAATTATTTCTGTTTTTATGTTCATTTTGTGTCTGTGCATGTCATTTAAATTATTTGAAAGCACTTTATGCATTATTCATTTTATAATTTGTAGGAACAGTTAGTAGTTCAGAGGGAAATAATGAACTTTAACTTTAACAACCATTTAATAATATCCTAAAATATGTGTTATGGATTAAACTACCCAAAATAAGCCTAAACACAGGGCTTAACATGGTCATTTTACATTGGATTCTTTAAGTACATTTAGCTTATAATACTGTACTGGAGTCAGGTACAGACACAGACAACAATCGACAAAGGTATTAAAGAGATTTTAATGAGGTCAAATAAGGGCCTAAATGGCGGAGGCATACAACCACCAATTAATCATTAGTTTTGCTTATTGCATTGATTACTTTCCCTGTGATTAAATCTTCTGCTGTCCTTTCTTTTTTACAAAGGTACCAAAGTTAAAAGTTTGCAAAGTCAGAAACAACATCATTTGAAAAGAAATTATATAAGATATTATAAATGTTATTGGTGTATAGCATGTATGTATTTTAATGTTGTTATTATATAACATATGGGCTTTTGTCCCCATTTTTATAGATATGAGTCGAGCGTCATCAGACATGAAGGAGGATGTTGATGTAATTCAGAGCTCAGATCTCAAAATCAGACACCGCCGTGCTGCTGATAAGAGGCCTCCACCTTATTTCCCCCCTAAGAGTGACATCCAAGTACCAGGCAACAAGTACACCACTTCAGATGACACAGAGGAAGTGGCAGATGTGTGGGACTCTTGCAGAGTAGCAGAGACGTATGCAGATGAGGCCAATCACAGCCTGCGAAGTGATACTTACACAGAAGCTGAAATGGTGGCGGAGGAGGCTGTTGATTGCCATCAGAGTGCAACAGATGACGCTGTGAAGGATGTGTTGGAAGAGGTCCATGATAATAATAGCTGCTGGAAGGAGCCTGAGCCAATTAATAAAAAGAACAACGAGGAGGATAACAAGGTAAGCGTGAGGTTTTATGCAAGCGAGAGACAAATTAAAAACCTCATCACAGTCACACTGTGTCTGTTTAAAACTCTTCGTTATTGAGCTATAAAGGTGTTCAGACATTAGATTGAATTTGCTACCTTCAAAGCCAGGATAGCTGGTACTGACTTTGTGCTATGCTGAGCAAAGATAACAAGTTGCTGTGGCTTCTTATTTGGCAGATAGGGTATTGATCTTCTCATCTAACTCTTGGTAAAAAGAAAAAAAAAAGCAACTACTGTATTTCCCAATTTGTCTGAGCTATTTCTTTAAAGGTGCAATGTGTAAGATATGGCCAGGTTTTCTATTCGGAAACAATAAATAAACTAATGTTATCATTTAGATATTACTTCTCATAATAGCATCTAATACTTGTAATTAAAAGTAAAAACATTTTTGCACTGTGTCAAAGATGTTTTTTATTGTGTTGCAGAGTTATCTACTGATATTAGCATGCTTATCAGTGAACCCCGGACCCTTCTGTCGTGTAATTCAACTTGTGCTTAGAAAGGCAATAATGGGCCACTGAAACATCTAGTCAGTCAAGTAGCCACACCCTTAACAGTAGCTACAAAGGTTAGCAGGGATCCAGGCCAGGCTAACACCCTAGCCTAATCCCTGTATAAACCTGCTGTACCCAGCATCTTTTTTGCCAACATCCAATTTCTTCTTAACAAGATGGGTGTCATGAGAACGCAAATTACCAGCCACTGCACAGATAGCTGCGTTATGGTGATATTGGAGACCTGGCTGCACAAAAACATGCCCGACTTAGCTTAGCGCTCTGTGAGCTCTGCTGAGCAAGTAATCTCTGCTGGGATGGGGCTCAACTCTCTGGGGACCCATCCATTGCAACAGCATCTTGACTGCAGAATCTCAGTTTGGGAGTAGGTCTTACTTTTACTTACATTTTTGAGGATGTTGCAGGATTGACTGCCTGTATAACTTAAAATAGCACTGTCACTGTAGTTAGTAAATAAATCTTGGTATACTTGCACAAGGTGAAATGCCCCCTATTTTATGGAGCAGGTGGCTGGTTATTACACATTGCCCCTTTAAGGATTTGGAGCAGTGACCCAGTGGGAATATTCTCTCTCATCTACGAATCCATTTGCCAGACCTCATTCTCTCTGTGTTTTCAGAATAGCACAGACTATGAGATCAGCCACAAGCAGTTTGACTTTCTTTTGTGTATTTTTATCTTCTGTTATACAAAGTTAGACCTGAAGATATTAACTTTCCATTCATGTCTCTAGGTGTTGAAAGCAGAATGCCAGGATGATGAGGATGTGACAACAGACAAGGACGTTTCTGACAACATAGCCAGAGAAGAGGAGGAAGACCTTCAGTGTGCTTTGAACAATCCAGTGTACTTTGAACAAACCCCTGCAATGAGTGAAATATGTGAGGATGAAAGACTACAGGATGATAAAGCCACAAACAGCGTGGGTTTGGAAGAGCCTGTCATTCATGTAGAAGATCTATCTGTCCCTTGCGTCTGTTATGGCAAAGATGAGGAGTTTGAGGAAGTGAAACCAGATAGTATCGATTACAGTTGTTATTCCAGCAATGATCATCAATCTCCAGAGGAGGAAAAGAAAACTGAAAGTGAGGAGGCAGAGGAGGAGTGTGTAGATCACCATGCTGAGATCTGGTCCTCAACCTTTGAACAAGAAACAAACCTGCCATCTACCCAGGAAGAGCAGTGTGATCATGTGACCGACATGGTGGCGCCTTCCATTCAGGAAAGTGATTGGATGGAAGATGATGGTCCAGCAGATGATAAAGTTATAGATGAAGAATGCTTGAACAAACTTACAACTGTCAAATTTGAGTTCCATATGCCACAGTTCAATGAGCAAGACGTAGAGATTGAACAAATGGAGGAAAATGGTCTTATATGTGATCAGATGGACGGGGTTCTTTACAATGATCAAGTGAAAGAGCATATTCTGACTGGTGATGACATTGTCCCTTGTATTGAAGAATGTGACAGTTCAAGTGTGTCTCTCAGCTCGGCTCTGCCCTGTTTGAGTGTGCCCATAAAGGTTGGTAATCAGGATGACGGTCTGTCAGATATCACCACTGATGCAGAAGCTCAAATCTCAAGCATTGCAGATTTCCCTGACTTGTCATTGGATTGTCAGCACCCACAGGAAGAAGATAAAATAGCTCCAGCTCTGGATGAAGAAACTGATTTTATTATCCTTTGCTCCCAAATGATGTCACATCAGACAGAAAACGAGCTTGACCAAGTGAATCACCCTAATATTCAGTCTTGCTACGAAGATGAACAAAGTGTCCCGATGATTAGAAATGAAGCTTTTGAGGAGGAAAGTGTCACTGCTGATCCGGATACAGTTGATATCTTCACTGCTTCTGTAGTCACTGAAGAAATGTCTTGTCCCCAGCTGCCATCCATTTGCCAAGAGCAACAAAGTGGCCATGAAGAAATGAATGAAACCTTTGATGAGACATGGGTCGACTCTGCTATTGATGGAGTTGCTTGCTGCACTGCACTTTTAAGCTCTGAAGAAATACCCTGTCCTGACAGGTCATATTCCTCCCAAGACCAACAAAGTGACCACATGGAAAAAACACAAACTGTTGTCGAGACAGAGGTTAATTCTCCTGCAGGTGAATCTGCTTGTAATACTGCTAGTCTTACGTCACCTATAATGTCTGAAGAACTATCCTTTCCTGACAAGTCTTCCTCCCAAGACCAACAAATTGACCAAACGAAAAATAATGATTTTTCTGAAGTAACAACTGGTGCAGCTCCCGTCATGATTGAGGACATTAACCCTCCTCTGTGTCAAATTCACTTGCCGTCTTTTGAGCAATTTGAGCTGAGGGATAATGACATATCATGTGCTGGTGTTGGTAAAGAGAGTGGCATTTCCAGCATGACTGTCAGCCCTGATGCTGGTAAAGAGTTTGATGTGATCTTTGAAAATGTGGTGCTTCCAGTGATGGATTTTGAGGGACAGATGGGGGCTCAAAACAGCTTCTTTGCTGATGATGCAGCCATATCCGTCATTAAAGAGGATACAGGAGGTATGGTTTTCGGGCCTTACCCATTGCGTCAATCCCAGCCACTCCACAGTGAACACAAAGGTTGGACTAATTGTGAGTCTTTAGCTGCCAACGAAGACATTTTTGGCCATGAGGTTGAGGATAGTTACCACAGAGGGATGGATCAGTTAATGGCGCAGATTGCAGACCGCATTACTGGCTTCGCCAATGAGCTGGAAAAGCAGGCAGACATGAAAGTAGAGGTTAAAGAGAAGAAAGTAAAAGTAAGTGTTGAAAAGAAAGAGGAAGCAAATGCAGAAGAGCAGGAAGAAGAGGACTATGAAAAGACTGAAATCAGTATCATGGAGGCGACTATGGACCATAATGAATGGATCATGGATAGTAACTACCAACCCCTTCCCTGGATGAATCTCTCCGCCACATCTTTTGCCCAAGATCAAACAAAAGCTAGCCAGCTCCCTACTGAAGAGTGCCATAACAGCACTGCTATTACAGTAACCACTTGTACAGAGGCAACAGATATCCCACCGTCCACTGAAAACAAACAACACAGCACTCTCTCCCTTGTTGACGAAAGTACAGAAAATAACAAAAAGGTTCAGGCAGTCCAGCCCATGCCCCAGAACGTCAACGTAACCTTCCGTGTCCATTATTTCACCCAAACGCCATACCAGACGGTGGCTGTCACAGGGAGCCAGCATGAGCTGGGCAACTGGAAGGGATTCATCCCACTAGAGAGAGCCAAGGATGGGCACTGGGCCACAGTGGTCAGCCTGCCTGCAGAGAGCATCGTGGAGTGGAAGTTTGTGCTGGTGGACAAGGGTGAGGTGTGTCGCTGGGAGGAATGTGGCAACCGCCTCCTCGATACAGGCAACGGAGACGACCTGCTGGTGCACAAATGGTGGGGACGATTGTAAGAGATGAAGGGTGGGAAGGTTCAGGCTTTGATACTGGAACCAGGCAGAAGTCACATTTATTTGTACAGCCTGTCATGATGATGCAGTTTATTCAAATGACACCTAATACTAGTTTGTACCTTATCATACTATGAATACATACCAGTAAACATTGATTTGGCAAATTTGGGGATCATCAAAAGGGTCATAAATTAGTTTTTTTTTTTATGTCAAGGTTACATGTAGCCTTTGTTATGGATTTACTACTTTTCTGTTTAACCGTATTTGGACACCTGGATGTATTTTGACGTACTAATTTTCCAACATCAGGATCACTGGGTTAAGTCATCTAATGGGACTTTTAATAGAGGATTTCCCTCTAATAGCCAGTGATTGATTGGATCTTTCAGGGACCTGAAAAGATTGCCATCAAAATGATAGAAGTATTACATAAAACGTCTTCCTTTTTTCTGTGACAGTATCTGTATTTATGCAAATTGCACCTCTTTCCAAGGGTGATTTAATGCAAGTGTTTAATTTGTGTAAATCAAATTTTTATTATACTGTCCATATGCTGCTTAAATACTCTCCAAGAATCTATGAGAATTAATGCACATAGTTCACTTTTACTACAGCAATAATGAAAGCAATAATTGTATATTGTATACTGTATAACTGGTGTTATATCAGGTATTCTAATGTGTTTACCACTAAACTGTGATATTGTTGTAACTTTGATGCTGCTTTTATCTCTTGGGACTGTGCATGCAAGATTGTCCCATTGTTGTTCTATGAATGTGCCTTTTAAACGTAATTTTTCTATTAATGTGTTACAATATTTCAAAACAGCTCTGCTGGCCATCATTTTCTGTGTTTCACAACAACTTTTATCGAATTATTTAATGTATATTGATTATTTTCTCTAAACAGCTGTCACTTTCTTGTCAAGTTCTTAATCAGTGTAGACTGTAGTCTCTATATCTCAGATCATGTCAGAGTATCTTGTTATGCAATACTGTGATGATAATGCTACTCTTGAATGTTATTAAGGTGGAGTTGGTTACCAAATAAACAAATCTTCCAAATCTGTCATATCTGGGAATATATGTCTTTTTAGTTGTGTTAATTAATTGAAGGACCAGATGTTTTAATCAGTTTTTATTTAAAATTAGTTCTTCCTTTATTGCAGAAGAAAAATGTTCCTCAATGACTTAATAATACACGACTTGACAATCTGTTTAATCATCTTCATTTGATGCACAAAAATGTGATTTTTTAATAAGAGGAACTGCAATCCACTTGTGACGATAGATATTTGAAGGGGGACTAAAGAATGTATTAAAAGGTAATCCAAAAAAAACGTAATCTTGTAAAGCTTACATTAGTTTTACAAATAAATATGGAAGAAATATTGTTCGATATGGACTATCAGATCAGTAAAGTTTGGAGTTTCACTTAATAATTTTGATTTATATTTATTTAGAAAATGTTCTAAACAAATAAATCAAATGTACAGAACAGAGATTTCTGTCATTTTCACATTTTACATAATGATTATTTAATTAAATGAGGGTAGATATGACCAGTTTACCAGAATACATGCACCAGCTTTCTCTGAGGGGGTGTAAATTGATGGAATATTCCTGCAATTAATGATTAGTCGGATAAAACCTTTGACACAATATCCAGGGGGACAGCATCATAGGCAATAGACAAACCAGTGTTTTTGCAGTCTAAATTTCTGTGGATCATTAATACCTGTTCCAACAACAAACAGCCCTAATACAGATAAATTCAGTCTTGGGGTCTTGTGAGGCAACGCATGGAAAAAAGTCTGAACCGCTGCCTAAATCTACTTAAATCTCTGAGATTCAGACGCAAAGCTGAGACCGTGACCTTGTTCTGAGTCCAGCTGGCTCAGAGGTGGCTCATGCAGAGAACGAGTCATTAACACGCGTATTTTCATGCCAGCTTGTCAGCTCCACTCAGCTCCGTGCTGAAGGTGACTTCACTGCATCTGAAAAGAGGGTGCTCTTCATCTTCTAATCCTGGAACTCACATGTACGCATGAAAAAATGCAATGTTTTGCCAGTCCTGTAAATGATTAATCTGCACTGCGGGGAGCCGTATAGGTCTCGTCAGGGTATTTTAGAGGATAAAACCAAACGTAAGCACTACTGAAAAAGGGATGGTGATGCATTATGGGAAGAAAGAGTCAGTTTTTATTATGCATAAATTAGATGTTAATGGTTTTCTGGCAGTCTGTGAGTATTCAGAGCAAGCTCTGCACTGTAATTTCTCAGAAAGGCAAAAAAAATAAGCAAAGAAATTAGTGTAAATGAACAAGAAGGCTGACAGCAAATAAATCAAGCCTGCACTAAAATATAATATACATTATATTATACATCGTAAAAAAAAACTGTAACAAGCATTTTTGCTAGCCTAATAGTGATTAAGGGAACTAACAGGCCTCCCATGTTGGCCTGAAACTGTCTGTGAAATGTGATGCCTGTCATGGATCCACATTTGGAAGACCCCCTATCTGAAGTGACCAGTACTTACAGGAGCCTCCCCCCCGGAGTATTGAACCCTGAACCTTTGCAGGATCAACACCATGCACCTTTTTAGTCAAACAAGTCCTCTGGGACTCATTTCACTCACTTCAAATGGGGTCAACAGAACTCTGTGCAGGTGGAAGTCGCGTGATTTCTGGGCTCTTTTTCTATTTCAAAACAGGAGTTCAGGGAACTTTTGCCTCTTGCCCCACTGCACAGGGCCAAAAATAACAAACATGAAGTTATCCAGATGCTCTGTTTAACCTCAGATGTTGGGGACATTTTCTATTCTGTGTAACTAATCTAAATTATATTACTGGGGAGCGAGAAGAGGTTATTGGTTATGTTATCCTGTTCTCCGGGGTCGTGTGTGTTGGTTTTGTGGCGTTTAAATGCAGCACAACCTCTTCAGTGGTGCTAACGTGGCAGCTGAGAGCATGTGCACTTTCTAAGGTTGAAGGTAATCCTTTATTTAGATCCAAGGCTTACAAGTGACACCACTTAGAATCTACTTATAGATAACTCTCTCTCTCTCTCTTTGTAAGTCTCCCTCTATCTCACATAGACATTCACACAAACACATTTGTCAACATCTAAACAGATAAGCCCCCCTTGGACTGGTGTTTGATCTTTGTAAAGGCAAAAGTCTTTACACTGAGTAATCGGTCTGACACGTCAGGTTATCAAGAGTGAACAAAGCCTCCAAATCAACACCCTATAATGGTTATTCAGCTGTTGTTCTTGTGTCTCACTGAGAGCTAATCATGTGCTGCGGGCGGTAAAAAGTAAGCTGTCAAACAAAGAGGTGATCATTTATGTCTAAGTCTATGTTTACACTGCAAGACTTATTGCTAAATTCTGATTTATTGCTTCTGAGAGTTAGCATTGAAACTACCACCTCTTGAAATGGGTGCATATGGATGCGTAGTAGACCAAGGAGTGATGGGATCCAGACATAAGGGCTTCATTGAAAAAGATTTCATTAAAAATATTAGAATGCCAAGAGCTAGTTTTAACTACATCTATCTATGCCACTCAACAAAACTCAGTTCAGGCGCCCCATCTTCTTGAGAAAGCACGTGGGAGTTTGGTTATATTAGCTGACGAAAAAATCTGAATGAACTCTATAAGTATTCAGACTGAAAATAACAGCTGTATCTGATTTAGGACCACATATAATGGTGGACCAAATCTGAATTGAAAATAAATAGGTTTTGTGATTTGTGCTGTTCACACCATTTAAAAAAAACCAGATCAATGTGTTTTTTATGACTATAAAATATGGATGTACTCCCTGTGACGTCAGCCATATGACTGAAAATTAAGCTCAAAGTTGGTATATATATACACCAAGCTTTAAACTGCTGGCTTAATTGTTCAATTCTGGAGGTTGTTGCTTGATCACATATGAGCAAAAAATATGATTTGTGCCCAGCAGTGTGATTCAATTTAGCCTTAGGTAACTTAAAGGACCTCTAGAGGCTGCTATGTTCATTACATCCTACAACATTAACAAACATAGTGGCTACAATCAATATTTTTTAAATGACAATGTGGCTGTGTGAAAGGAGTTGCTCTAAGTGACAAACCTATAGAGAATTATCTGTTTCAGTTTATTCCTTAGCTGCCCATCAGCAACTCTACTGTTTGTTTCACCCTCAGCTGCCACTGAACACAACCTGCTCAACACTAAATCACAGACAGAGACAGTTACTCACTTGCTAACTGGTGAACCTGCAGCATTTACGTGTAATACATCCCTCACACCGAAACAGCTCAACGCTGAATGAGAACTTCATCAGGCCACAAATGCAACTGTCTGGGAACAATTGATTCATTTCAACTTAAAAGTTGCTATTATATCAGCAATGAGTTCAACCCAAAACTTGCTAACTCTTAGCTAGCACAGAAGACAACCTGATCAGTGACTGAGAAGGACTGGTATTTATATACAGCTGGTGCAATCAGGGAAATAGGAAACAGGTGAGGTGGTGAAACTGCAGAGAAAGGAGTTGTCAGAGGGAAGGTGGGCGTGGCTGGGTATTTTGACCTTATGAAAGGTGAATCAATCCTAAAAAAAAGCATCCCTGGGGACCATTAATGTCCATGCTACTACATGGACATTTGTGAGGAAGTTATGAGAAGGTTGATGTCTCTACAGGGCAGCAGATTGTTGCCTGGAAGCGAGAAACACACAGTGATCCTCTGGTTCAAGTTGGACCCTCATGTGTGAAATTCTCTTTAAGTCAAGCCTGCTGTCTCCTCTTACAGAAGCCGGGCAGTCAGACGAGGCTGCAGCTTTCCACTTGAACTTTGACCCATTGAGATTGTATAATTTTAGTGTGTGCATGTCTCTGTGTTTGCACATTATTGTACATTTGCCACAACATGTGGATGCATATCTATGAATAAATGTTCACCATGACTGTACCTGATTTACTCTAATTTCTGTGTCAAAACAAACTGCTTTTTATTCCAGTAACAATAAATGTCAGAGTCTATTAATAGCATAAAGGATTAAACTGATGTTTTATCACTGCTCTCACTGGTTTCTGATTCCATGAAAGGCACGAAAGGTAGGTTGTGGAATATAATAAAAGCTTTGATAAAAGTAAGCAATTTTTTTGTTAATTAGAACTATGGTCTATTTTAAAAATAAAGAAAAAGTCCATGGTTGTGGTTTGGGTGTGTCACACAGGCTGGCTATTTATATAGCATACCAGTTCTCATTCCTGCTCCATGCAGTGGGATCAGTCAGTGACCTTCACCGGAGGCGGTCCAGTCTGCTGACTCTGCTGCATGGCCATGAGGGGAGGAGCAAGGGTTAAACTGTAGCAGAAGGACGCTATAGAAGTTTGATGTTTTAACCTTCATGTTGCATCTATTCAGCATTCAGGTTTTTTCTGCACGAGGAGTACGGAAGCCACCGAAATAAAAAATAAGAATATCTTGAAAATAAGTAGCAAAATACACTTAAATATTCATAAATAAATATATATATAAAAAAATAAAACAAATAAAACAAATACAAAAAAAAATTAAATAAAGGCAAAACTACATTGATTGATACTAAAAACAAATACTGTCTATAAATCCACAAAAGGAAAAATTAAACAGGAAGTAAAATAAATAGGGGAATTGATAGAATAGGTAAATCAATAAAGAAGCAAATTAATAAATTTATGTCCCATTAAATCAAATAA
The DNA here is from genome assembly GCA_903364295.1 of Serranus cabrilla. NCBI lineage: Eukaryota > Metazoa > Chordata > Actinopteri > Perciformes > Serranidae > Serranus > Serranus cabrilla. Next base: position 207,788 of record CAFUXE010000891.1, on the reverse strand, counting down.
TTACTGTTTACAATTACTTTTTAACATTATTTTTGAAACATTTAATGGTACATTTATCTATTAATCAATTTATAATTTATTAATATATTTTTATTGTGGCATCTTCCATCCTCCATATCTGTTTTGTGCAGCTCAGAAAGCAAATGAGAAGCTTTGGATTCTGTGCCCTGCTGGGACAGCCCTCCACCAGTGACGTCATCACTGGCCGTCCCAGAGGACACTGCAGTTGTGGGCTGAATGCGGTACGTGTGTATGTGTGTGTCTGCAGATGTAACAGTGCAGGATGTATGTATGGCCAGTGTGAGTGAAAGAGAGCATGACAGCCAGAGGACGACAGGCAGAGGGAGAGTGAAATGCACACAGCTGCATACATAATGCAAACAAATCTGAAAGGTTGAGGCTTCCTGAAAGAGTTCAGGTTATAAAATATTTACAATAATCACATTTTTGTCCTTCATACTGCTTCTGTGATACAGTGTGCACGTGTTCAGGCTGGTGCTGTGTGTTTCAGTCTACAGTTCGTGCATATAGTTCCAACTGTCTCTGGGGAAAATAAAAGGGCAGTTTCTTGAAACCTTTATGATGACTTTCCTCATCTTATGATATGTTTTTCTATTTCCTCATCATATTGATTTATCCTCTTTTCTGGGACATGACGCAGCTGGTTATGGTTATGTGTGTAGGACCTGATAAACGATTGTGAACTCCATTTCCCATGTATACTTGTGCTCTATTAAGTAATGCATTACTGTATAAGATCTGAGATATAAGAGCATTTGACCTGATGATGGTTTAGTAATAGTGGTCAAAAAATATTTGTTTTATTCACAGATAATTTTCCATGATGAATGATCAAAATCAGCCAACAAAAATATGAATTCAACTTAGACTCTGAGGGGACTTATATTATAAAATAACACAATAACAAAACATATGTTAGACCAAAAAAATGATTTTATGAATAGCCTGCTGTTTGCTCTCCTATGACACTTCAACCACCACTCTCCCTTTACTTTATAGAAAACACAGTTACAAAGACAACACTGACCCCTGGCTGTACTTTGAAAATGATCCAAGTGACATCTAACAATAAATGAAAAAAGATTATTCACACAAAGCAGAACAGTAATAAAACAATGTTAAAAAAGATCTTCACGTGAGTAAATAATTATGTAAACAACAGTGAAAAAAGGTTTCTTGTAAATTTCAATTGAAATCACAGTTTGATCCTTTCTCAGAATGACACCCTGATCATGGAATTAAAAGATACAAAATGCAACTTCACTTGCAGGCAGTTCGGTAGTGGCAACTTTTACAAAAAATAAAATGTAGAGATCAGAAAAAAAACATGGTGTGCATAACACAAAGTTAATCTCATCGCAGTTTTTGGTTTTGCATGTTTTGGTCCAGTAAATACAAACTACAGTGTTTCTGGCCATTTCCCAAATATTAAAATAAGCTTTCTAGTCATTCATTACATTATTAAAGCATGTTTGAAATGGATAATCTACACAATCGCTGCCTTCTGGCAGCTGTGAGAACGGACTGTTGTCCTTTCTGTTTAGGAATTTCAAAATTATTTGTTGTACTGAATGATAACGCTGTAAAAAACAGTCAACCCAGGCAATGATAAGACTGTGTTTTGCTGTATGCAAGTGTGATGACATACAAAGTTGAATTGAAATTAATAGAAAAGCATTAAATCTATGACCTATGCTATTTGAAAATCATAATGTGAATTTAATCTAAAACTCCCCCACTGAAATCCTTTTAATGACATCACAATGACAAAACGTAAGGCACAATGAGCAGGATTTGCAAGTTGTAGTTTGTAAAAATAACATTCAAAGTTGGCCCCGCCTCCCCAGCTCGACGACGCGGTCACTACATTTCAAAGTAAAGCCCCCATCCTGTGAGCTGTGGCTGGGGGCTACACACCCACTGCCAAGAAGCTAATGCCCAGAAATGTCCATAACGCAGCAAAGAGAAAATACCTGCAGAAGGCCATGTCTCTGCAGCTACAGACACTGGAACACACTTTGAGTGGGTCATAAGTGATGATTACGGGGGATTCTTTTTGTATGAGTGTATATGTTGTTTTTTAAGAAAATACTCTATAATTGATTCACCAGAGGTTGATTCTAGTTGTAATTAAATTAATTGAAACCATTATTTTCTGTAAGGAAGAAGATCAATCTGCAACACTCTGGTATGCTTTGGAAAATGGTCAGCAGTAATGGAGTAATGGTCTTTCACAGTGATATCAACATCCATCCATTAGAAAAAACACCTTGAGTTAAGGCCTGTCCTGGAAACAATCAGACTCTGTGAGCTCTGTGCTCACTGTCCAATGCTGCTCCCGTGTTCTACCTCCTGACTCTGTGCCTCCTCCGCCTCCTCTCTGATTGTGCGGTAGTGCTGTGGCTGATTCTCAGCCAGAGGAGAGTCTGTTTGTGAGAACAGCATTCGATTCTTCTGGGGTAGCTTCAGCAGGAACCTCCGAGATGTCACCAGATCACCGTAGCCCTTGGCGTGAGAGAATGCGTAGCCAGAACGGCGGGTGCTGATTCGTCTTGCAACTCGGCGGGGCGCTGGAGCTGGCAGCGCCTCCTTCCGCACCTTATGTCTCACCTACAAGACATAGAGAGGGACTTTCATGTAGACTTCCTAACAATGGTACATTAAATCACATGCTTTGTCAGCATCCACCTAGCTCTATAATATTTAAATTGTAACCTGAAAGATAATGTGGGAGATTAAACGACATGTTGCCACATTATGTATTTTATTATTTACACAATGAAAGCTTTGTTTATGGAGCTAAAAACAGGGTGTATACAATACTTTTCATAGTGTGTATCCTGTGTTATCTCACCTTGTCATTGATGGTGGGCCGGAGCTGAATGAGAATGAAGCGGAAAGCCACCACAGGCAGAATACACAGCAGGGCAGTGAGGAATATGGTGAGCCAAACGTTCGGCTGGTTCAGAGAGTTTCTTGCTGTGCCTGGAGACACAAAAGCATCACTGTCACACATCGTAAAAGGGTTTATACTTATTATACAACCCTATATTATTGAATGTCTGATTTTGTATGGACTGTGTGGACTCCAACAACCTGCCTCGATATATGAGCTGAATCTACTCACCGATGAAGGGAAAAGCGGAGGTGAAGATGAGAAACATGCCGTTGCTGAACATGGTCATTGTGATAGCAAAGTAAGCAGCCAGGCTGCCCCATACAAAGAACTGGTTCACTGCTGTCCAGTAATGGGTGTCCAGACACAGCTGAAAAACATCATTTTGAGTGAAAAGTATTTTTTTCGGCCCCACATATTCATTGATGATGTGTCTTTTTATGAATAAAATATATATATAACAGTACTTTTAATTTTGGCAGTAATCATTTGACAAATGTATCATTTATTATGCTATCCTTGGCTTGCTGTGTCGCCTCAGGAACTGCTCTCCTCACCTGTATATTCATCACAACCAGCAGACAGGTCTGTGTCAGTAAAGCAAAGGACTGATAGTCGGCGATGTCTTTGCCGTCATCTCGCACCGTGTCGTGCATGGCGGCCCACGGGATGAAGAAGAGGATCAGAGAGCTGTAGCAGCTGTGCAACATGCAGCGCACAAAGGCTTTCTTACTGAAGTACATGTTCAGCTGGCCTGGAGAGTAAAGCTGAGGATACTGGAAACTCCAGCGGTCGTTCACATCCTACAGACAAACAGGATTAATGAGAGACAGGAGAAAACCCAGATGTTACAGATGGTCTGTGAGCTACTGACCACGCAATTACAAAAATATAATTTATTTATATAATGCATACCTGGTCAAAGAGGCTCAAACCGAGGACAGGAAGAGCTGTGTAAACCAGGTTGTATAAGGTGATGAACCACTCATCATACACAGTCTATAAGCAAGAGCAACAAAGACAACATTAAACATGTAAAATAGCAAAAACTACAATTTTGAAGCCAGGGCTCTAAATTATGGGATGGGATCAAACATTGTGTATTTAATGGGTTTCATTGGTTATATTTTTGTCTTTAAGGGCTGAGTGTCTGTATTATGGCTACATAGTTAACTATAGACTTATATAGGAGCTGAGGTTGAACTTGAAACCTTCAGCAACAAAAAAACATCACACATGCAAAACAATATTCTATATATATTAATACAGCTAAAACTATTGAAAAAATATATTAAATAAAAGTAAATGTCCTTGGTGATGCACAAGGTTCAACTTATGTACCATAATTCCAACACACATTCCTCACCTGTGCAGAGAAGCCGCAGAAGAAGGCGTACCAGAAGTGCACAAAGGTGAAGGTGAAGTTCTTGTAAAAGAAATATCGGAGGAATTTGCACATGCGTAGGTAGGACCAGCGACCGTGCACCAGCAGGAGGCGCTGAAGGTAACGGAACTGGGCGAAGGAGTAGTCGCTGGACAGAACCGCCTGCATGCCCTCCTGACCGCTGATACCTACACCGATATGAGCGGCTGGAGGACAGACAGAAAACAAAGACGGAGAATTCACACACTTGCGTAACAGGAAGTATTTTCCAGCTGTTAGTGTCAAAGCTCTGAGTCCTGAGTTCACCCTTGATCATGCTGACATCGTTGGCGCCATCCCCGATAGCCAGAGTGACAGCCTGCTTGTATTTCTTGACCAGCTGAACCACCTGGGCCTTCTGCAGAGGGGTGACCCTGCAGCAGATCACTGTCTGACACATACACGCTGTCCTCAGCAGCTCCAGCTGCATGTTCTTCTCCAGTGCAAAGGCCTGAGGACCGAAGGGAACAAGGGCTAAGAGGGCTACAATGGGGTCATGAGTCAAGTCCACCAAACACAACCCTAACCCCCTCCAACAATCTGACCCAGACACTGAAAATAAGTAATACAATACAGTAAATTCTGTTAGATAAAAAAAATTACTTCATTTTATTTTTGTCTCTTTTTGGCCCAAAAGTTGTATTTAATGTATGCTGTGTCTGTTTTAATTTTTATGGAGACAAAAGGGGAAACATTGTTGTTTCAGCAGCTAGTAAAAGTACAAATGTGCCTAAAAAAGCCTTCTTACCAGACTGTGTCCATTTATAACCAGGCCGTAGTCTCCATCCACCTTCTCATCCTGCACAGTCTCTGTCTTCTGAAGCCAAAACAGGCCAGCGCGAGCTTTGATGACAGATGGCTCCTCCGCTGCTTCCGGACACATTTTCCTCCTTGCGTTCCTGAAAACAGGACGACATGGGGATGCTTGGGTGAGGTAATAAAAAGCTCTAACATTTTTTTAGGAACAGTATTTTTTTCCCATCCAAATAATGTATTTGCTATAGAAACAAATGATTTATCTTAAACCCATGAGCTACAACAGTTGTGGTTTAGTTCTTTATGAGAACAAAATACAACATATTTCAAATGGTAAGGCATTCAAATGCATAAAATGAATGTCAAATTGTGTCAAATACATATTAGTATTTTTTAATGATGATGGAAAATTACCCACTGAATTCAATAGCTTTCTATTCAGCAAACAGAAACATCTTCACATGTTACAGTTGATAGTTTCAGACTAACTCACTGTAGCTCCTCTTTGACTCCTTCAGCTGTATTGGCTGCCACAATGAAAACCTCCTTCATCTCCTCCCTCAGCATGTTGCAGGAATAGCCGATATTCTCTGCCGTTTCTGTTTAAAACATGAGTATTTACACTGTCAGTCATCCATCAAACATAATAACATTCGCTTTTTACTCTCTCAGTTCATGTACAGATGGCACAAGTCCCGAAGCACCCTTGGAGATACTGGAGATGCTTGAGGTTCAGTGGTAACCTTAGATTTGCGGAACTTTGAGGAATGGATAGGATCAGGAAAAGTCCTCGGTCTCACAAGAGTTTTTCGCAAAATCTAGGGTTACCATCCAGAAACACGACCCATAGAGATTTGGCACTGGGTGTTCCTGACACATTGAGATTATATTTCACATTATATTACTGCATTACTTCATCCATCTTGAAATGTGTGATTTGATCGGTAACATAAAATACCTGACTCTTACCCTGTTTATCTCCAGTCAGCACCCAGATTTTGATATCGGCTTTAGCCAGTTGCTCTATGGTCTGTGGAACACCGTCCTGCAGCTTGTCCTCCACAGCTGTCGCTCCCAACAGCTAAAAACCAACCA
>CAFUXE010000891.1:128996-189115 GCA_903364295.1 Serranus cabrilla | reverse complement strand
CAATTAAGGGTTATTAGTTTAAGTACCTTCTCTTGAGTACAATATATCATTAGTTTAAAAACTAGTGCTGTCTCCATAGCTACCAGCCACTCATTCGTCAAACAAAAGCCCCCTTTATGAAATAAACCATACAGTGTTTTCACATTTACTCAAACCATCACAGTGGAGCTACAGAACCGGGGCATCTTTTACTTCACACATTCACAGTTTGCTGAGCATAAGGCATCAAACACATGGCCACAGTTTGAGGGGGATTAGGTGGGGTTATTGCACAACAACACTGGGGAGGTGTGGGAACTCATCCGGCCCTCCAGCCGAGCCGGGCATCCTTTGTTCCCTCGTGGCTGCGGCGTGCACACTATGTCACTGCGGCTGATGAGGAGGAGGGGTAAACAGAGGTTAATGACAGGGTAAGTGGTCACTGTCTGGTGAAACAGCTGGTGTGTGTGAAGGTTGAGCGGGCAGGTGTGTATGTGGCTGTGTGCTGTGCAGAACAGGAGTTCGGTTAATAGTGTGTGTTTAATGGAACACAGTTTGTCCAAAATACCCAGAGTGTGAACATGACAGTGAGTGGGTGAGCTTGGCAAGGCATCACCAAACAGTCAACAGCAGCTAAGACACAAAAGAGGTCTAGGACAGAGTCCACATGGCCATCTACAAGAAAATAAGTCCCTGCTTCTTGAGATCCTTCTCTTATTGTGAAATCAGGACACCTTTCCTCTCCTCATCTTCCCTCCTCGGCCGAACGAGTCTCTGATTTCAGCCTTACAAACTCCTTGGCCACGTCGTCGTTGGAGCGCTGGGAGAGGATTCTCATGGCGGTGAGGCCTGTATCGTCCATTTGGATGCGTTGGCCCAGCGGGCACCAGCACGCGCAGGTAGCCTTCCCCATGATGTCTTTTAATTGTATCACGGCCAAGCCGACCACTCTGTCTGCACGGCCGAAGCAGTAGTCTTTGACACAGGCTTGCAGCTCGTAACACTCGAAGCCATCCTGGTTACCCAGAACACTGTGGAGAGGGAACACTCATCAGTCAGCACAGCAGCAGGTTGCACAACAACAAGAATATCAAACACTTATTCACGTTATTCTCGTCATGGTTTAACTTAAACATTGAGCACTTTTACTGCTTATTTTATAGTTTGTTCCCATTAATTTTCTGTCCATCCACTAATCAAATAATCATCTTCAGATTTAACTACAAAACACAACCTCTGAACCAGCAGCTAAAGACAGGTTGGTAAACATTACCATTACAGATTTAACATTACATCATTCTGAGTACTAAGGGTCAAATTCTTCAAATATCTGACAAGGCACATAAATATTTACAGTGTACATGTAGGCGGAAACAGTTAGTAAGTGTTTTATCTTTATTTTTTAATTGGTACAGCTGTACGTACAAATGGAAGGTCTCGTTGAACTTGGGAGACCAGCTGTTATTCTTGGACTTTGTCTGGAATTTGCGTTTCTTGTCGCTGAGGTGAGGCCCGATCATGGTGACCTCCACGAAGGGTCGGAACATGCCTGATGTCTGCCATTTCAAATCATTGGCTCCAATAACTAAACACGCATAAAGACACCAACATGTTAAAACACAGGCACACAGAGAGGGAGAGGGTGATGTAGACGTGGCTAAAAAAGCAGCATCTTTGGCATCATGTAATAAAAACCCAACAGACCTTTGACAGAAACTTTCCGCTCCTTGTTCCCAGGATGAGTGTGCAGCTCAAACTGGACAGACACCTCACCTATGGGCTTGTCCACACCAGGACCTATTTTAACACAAACCCAGACAATCAGTGAGCTTACACTAAAAAATACATTTTGATTCATAATGCAAGAGGAGTATGATAAAGGGATGCAGGCGGGGAGGTTGGGTTAGGGTCACCTATCCACCTTAGTGTTACAAAAGTAAAATGATACAAAGAGGGAGTGGGTGGGGAGGGAGAGGAAGGCTGGCAAATGATTTCAGTGAAACCTACCCCTGCTGGGCTGTATTTTTTCATTGGGAGTTAACCTAATACCCTTTCCATTGTGCACTGGCACAGAGACAGCACGGGAGACAAAGAGAAGACAACAATCACATGTCAACACATTTCAGCACCAAAAACACTTTAAATACACACAAAATCAAAAAGGGGGAACATACATTGAAAACCTGTTTATGTCACACTCACACACTGCCCTCTGCTGGTCATTCATGGGTAATGCTCTCTTCCTATATCTATTAAAAGATGAGGGGTGAGTGGACTGAACTACCTTGTGCATGCTGGGTGGTCACAAAGGTCTTGATGAGTGTGTCTGTTGGCTGAGTGTAGAGGGACAGAGCGTGGCGCAGTGAGGACAGTTCAGCACTCTTCTCCAGGAACGCCTTCTTCAGCCCGTTGCCTCCTGCATGGAAGTATTGCTGCAAAAGAAACAGGAGGGGATTTTTGGCATTTTTCCATTGCATTTTGGAATACTGCAGAAAAAAAGCTCAGTGGGAAATGTTTAGAATACTTACACTTTTGGTGTATTGAACACTTTTATGATTTTTAAAGCGCAAAATAAATGACCAGCAGTGAAAACATAATATGTTATAATGCTATATACAAACTACAGCTGACGATGACATTTCATGTTTCCAACAACCTCTGGAGTCTAATTTAGCCATTTGTCTTTTTTAAGTTTAAGAAAATCATAATTCTAATATTAGTTGACATATTTTATGTTGTAGAACAAAATGTGAAAATCTTTTAAGCTTATGTTGACGAAAGATCCTATTTTATGCATCTAAACAAGAACGAGGGAATGAGCCGAAGGAAGCAAAAGTTCAAAAATACTAACTAGTGTTGTTCCTGCAGAAACCAGCAGCTAAGTCAATTTAAATGATTGCATTGAGATCACTGTGGCAGCTATAACTGTCAAAAAAAGATTCAAGCTGAAAATAGCCAGAAAAATCCTTTAATCGTAAAAAAAAAACATTACTGTACTGCCATTTGTAACTACAAAGTAAAAGCTCAATGTTTTATCATGTATCTGGCTCTGGCTGCTTTGTGATATTCACCCCTCATTTCATCCACTTAATCCTCCACACACTGTTCCCTGGCCTGTTAAACCAGAGGACTTATGATAACACGCTGCTTACAGAAGCTTTCAGGGTGCTTGATTAATGGATGAATAGTTGATGAAGATAATTTGACCCTTCTACCCTGCATCCCAATGAAACTAAAACCTGCAGTATAAACTGACCTTGATAGTGTCCAGTGCCACGTCCATGACAGCACACTGCCTGGGAGACAGGCTTTTAGCCTCCCCTGCCATGTGATCCTGCACATCCACATGAAGAGCAAATGAGTTCATTACACACAAATACAGTCATTGTGTTGCCAGTTCTCCGCTGAGTAACACTGAGGGAACTTAACATGGTGTAAAACATATGAAGGTATTACGATACCTTCAGTTTGGAGAGCTGACCCAGTTCTTTTGCAGCTGAAAGAATCTGTGCTCCCTGAAAAAAAAAGAAAACTAGCTTAAGCCTTTTCGTGTCTGCGTTGAAATTAATGAGCAGTAAGAACAAATGCTGAGGCACAAAAACAAGCGTCAGACTGATGATGCTGACTGTCACTGAGCTTACAAAGGTATCGTTGCCCTGTGGCAGGACAATAGTCTTCTCCAGGCTGCTCATTACGATCCTCCACAGCTCCTTGAGCACACGCTTCAATACAGTCTTCTCACATACGGTGGCAAACAGTGTTAGCCTGCAGGAACATGCAAACACACATAAACAGACACACACACAGGCTGGTGAGACTATGGAGTCTTTGGATTGCTGTACTGACAACATGGCACATTTGTTTACTTTTTAATGAGTAACTTCAAGTTGTTTTCATTGCAAGTGATGGGATCGCACATAACTAAGACATTTTTTACAGTAGTTTGAATCTGGGTCTTTTGAGCACATGTCAAAGTATCTGAAAACATGGAAATATCAGTTCAGAGTGTTGGGAAGAGAACACAGTCTCAAATGTGAATTCCTCCACTCACCTTCCATCCAGGAAATCCATGAGTGGTCGTAGCATGTTGTCAGAGTCGGCGTCCACCTGGTTTTTGTTGTTGGCGTTGAGCGGCCCTTTGATCTGGTACAGCAGAGACGCCATCTGTCGCATACATTCATTGATGCGGATCTGGAAACTAGAAGGAAAAAGATCAATCAGAAGAAATGCATGTTACCGTAATACTGATTTGCGTGTAAATGTATGTATGTATCTTTGTGTATCCTGTTTGGGGGTCAGGATTAGGTTACCTGTTCCCAAATGTCCTGCTGAGCTCATCCAGCACGTTGTTCAGCTTCACCTGCAGGTCGTTCAGTAAGTCACTGGCCTCAGTGTCCATCTGCAGAGAGGCAGGAAAGGAGACAGAGTGTGTTAGAGTTTGATTCAGATCTATTTAGCCTGGCGTCAGCAGACTAATGCATATTAGTCTGAAAAATAAGTGAACTTTTTATTTCCCAGGGCAGATCTATAACCAATCGGAACAACTAAATGTGAATTAGAACAACAAAGCGTGTGTAAACTGCAGCTATTTTTCGTCTTGTCTCTGAGGGCTTCAGAGGCACAGAAGTGACAAACTTCATGTGCCTCATCATTTGTCCACCAAATCAGATTCCATTGCACTTTGTCACCTTTTGCTTGTATTGGAACACCAACGTTCCCAACACAGCCGAACATAAAAACCATTGCCATATTAGATACAAGACAATTTTTGGCGTTGAAGTTTCCACTCTGCTCATTCTACTCCCACGTTTACAACCTTTCATTCACCATGAATAGATACTGCCTTATTAGGAAAGTGTTAGGACAGCCGATTCTAGCAGATCGTCTGTCTCAAGCTTAAATGTCCTGCATATTCCAGTCATACATGTTGAGAAACCTGATGTGAGAAACTGACACATGTAAGCTAGCTAGCCTCTATAAACTGGTGTTACCTACTCACTAATTCTGGTGCATGTGGGATGAATCTGTAGGGCTATGTCCATAACATTTACCTCCATAACTCCAATAACAAAAATGTATCACATCAAAAGAGTTCTGTCTCAAAAATCCTATACTTGTCAGGCTTCAGAAAAAAGAATACCTCATTAAAACCCACCTTTTCACCAGCAGTCTCCAACTTTTTAAGGGAGCACTTTGAAAAGCAAAAAAAAAGTTTAATACTGCAGGAGGTATGTGCGTTACAAGTGTCACAAGCACAAGGTGAGGGAACAAGTAGGGAAGTGAATTAGCTCCAGTATACCAAACACAGGTATACTGGAGGCATCATCTAAATAAGCACTGCCTGCAGGGGACCTAAGCCATATGGATGAAGCCACGGTGAGGCTCATTAAGTCAATGATCCAATGGCCTTCTGATTCATGGCCTGTCAGGGTCACATAGCACCATCAGTGAGGAGAGAGGATTCTGCTGCGCAGCACAGAGGGAAGGCTTCAGGGGAGAAAAAGCAGCTAGAAATGGATTGTGTTCGGTTTGTAATGTGCTGTATGTGTTATGTTTTTGCCTGAGAGTATTTTTGTATTTTAATATTCAGGAGTCTACATCTACACTCACCTTCTTTTCTTCAAATGCTTTTTCAGTCTACGACAGCACAGAAAGGTGGAGGGCAACACACAGGACAACCTCAATTAACTGTCATTTCTCATTTGGAAATTAACTTTCATTTATTTTAAACTAACTACAGAGGATCGATGGCCATTATACAAAGTGCTGCAGCAGCTTATAATGGTTTGCATGTAACCTACCTTTTCTACTGGTTCATCCATCTTTGCACATTTTTTTAAAAAGAGAAATAAAAACAAAAAAAAAATGAGTTTCCATTGTAACTATAACTCTGTTAGCCACTTGGAATAAAAAGAACATCATCCTATACTCCATGTTTTCACGTTGGAAAACAGATGGTGTATTTTTAACACCCACCTTCTCCTTGTCGGGCTATTGCAAACAAAAGGAAATACAAAAGAAAACAAATTTAAGAAAAGTAACAACAAAAAGTGCAGAAATAACCTTTGTTTCAGAGGAAATGAGTGACCAGTTTTGAGGAAAGTCCAAGGAAAATGCTTCTACAAAAGGGTAAAGACTTGAGGTGAAATCACCACAGATGACGGGATAAAAACCGCACACAATAGACTCCACCATGATAAACACAGGGAAGTCTTGTTTCAGGAGGACTGAGCATCACTGTTGCTTGTGAATAGGAAGAACAGGGCACACAGGAATGACTCCTGATAATGATAAAACCACTTCAGACTCCAACAAACCTCAACCTCATTTTTCTCCCCTTCTTCCCCTATTTCTTCCTCCTCCTCCTCCTCCTCACTCTCCTCCAACTAGGAGTGGCAGTGAAAAAACAACACAACATGATTACTTTCTGCAAATACTACAACCATTTTAAAGGAAAAGTGCTTTTTCAATATGATTTTTGTACCTCTATCTCCCAAAAAAATATTACATGCGATGCAATATTTAACCTGCAGAGATGAGCTTTTGAGTATATGCAGACATGCAACTCAAAACATGTCTGCATATACAGGGAACTTGCCTGCCATGCTAGCATTCTATTGTTGCGCTATGAAAAGAGGAAAGACATTATTATAGCTTTACTTTCTCAAAAAAAAAAAAAAAAGTTAATTGTATTGCAAAGACAAAATAGATTAACCACATAATTGTTGAAAACTGAAAAATAGCTACAACAGAGCAACACCAAGCTAATAATTTTTTCCCTATCAGTAAAAGAAAGTGATCGACTTTGATGGATTATTGACGTCACCGTAATTCAGTTCCTGTTGTTCCGTGGCTTTTTTATACAACTTCCCCATTCCACAGATCATACTAATCCTAATAGTTATCCATAACTAATGGAAGGACTGCTTTGATTGACCAGTGCCATTACTGATGACGAGGTTCAGCAGCCAGGCTTCACTCAGCCCGCCTCATCTCACCCACACTTCACCTCTTTGCCCATTTTTTGATCAGCTGGGAGTTACTGTAGGTGGAGTTAGGCCCTGCCAAGGTGGCAACAGCGAGAATTACCACACTCAGCTTCACATCTGCTTTTTAAAAACCTACGAGAGACTACGTCCATGTTTTATACAGTCTAGGCCAAACACCTGCACAGCTCATGACATTACCAACATTACCAAATGTAAGCAAAGTTACTAAACTAGAACATAAGCTACTGTAAATGCTAAACAGGGGTTGGCTATGTCTCAAAACTACTACAAATGAATCTAATCTGCTACCATCCACAGTACCCACCAGAGCCTTTGCTTCCTCATCCTCTTTTACGACCTGCTGTCCACGCAACAGGAAGAGGGACATAATCAATACACTGGTGTCCCACACACCATTAAACTGATTAAAGATGCACTTTAATAGGGATAAATATCAGCCTTGCTCACACTATGATGGAAACCTACCTCCTCCTCCTCCTCTCCCTCCTCCTCCTCCTCCTCTTCTTCTTCCTGTTCCATCATTTCATTTTGCTTGCATTGTAAAGTGAACACACTCTTTGAAACTTTAGCTACAGTGTCCAGCAGCTACAATACTACAACTACTTTAAATATACAATACCTACGGCTACAATTAATAGGGTGAAATACTGGCAGGGATTCAAAGCACAGGGAGGTCACGGCTGACAGAGAAGCTATTGATTGTCCCCACTGTAGCTACGCTTAGGACACTAATAGAGGACATGATTTAATTAAGTCTGTGTCTCAGTATTCTCCAGCCTGTGAGGCAGCACAGGGTCTAATCTCTGTCAGTATAGATCTATGCTGATGCGTATAGACCTTTAAAACAACTTCTATGTGCTATGGCCTTATTAAGAGTCCAGACTATGTCTTAATAAAAGACAGGCATCTACTTCACATGGTCTAAACTACCACTAGTGTACATACCAGCGCTTCTTCTGTAGCAAACTGATACACAAGAGACAAATACAGCTGTTGTACCAGGAACCACCCCTAGAATATCTACCTTTCTTGCTCTAGTAAGAAATGTTTAGTTAATAAATGCATTAACAGTTTCATACTGGTATTGTAATCGATACAGTATGAGCACATCAACTGTCTTTGGCTTACCTGTTTGGCACCCATCGACTCAAACATCTTCTCCAGCTGGATCCTTAACTGCTGCACGTTATTCATCAGGACACATGGCTAGCAGAGGACACAGGAGACAAAGAGGTTACACAGAAATACCAGGACCTCTTGAGCATCTACAAGTGTTTACAATCACTGCAGAGTAAAATTTGTAGTTTTTATATTATCACTATTAAGCAGGAAATCTCTGTATTTCCACGATTTTATTGCTGGAAACTCGATTTTGACTCGAGTTGATGAGCACTTACAATCTTCTCCTTGTCAATATAAGTAGGAAAACTCTTGGTCAGAATGGCGCTGTACTGCAGGAGCACTTTGGCAATGGTCTGTAAAGACAAAGAGGGAAAATACATTAAACATTAAAACCGTATGGAACAAAATTCAATACGAAAGACTTTAAAAACAGTTCATAGTTCCATTACTTATTTCTCATAAAACCCTTCCCAGAGGGGTCTATATTACACATTCAGGGACTAGTTTCTAAAAGATCTTTCCAAACTATGTTATTAGAAACATCACCGGATGTCCTGTAATGTATTCCTTAGCATGCAGGAAAGCAAAACCACAAAACACAAAACTGTGCTGTGTCTCTGTCCCTCAGGAGGGGAGTATCATGTCTAATTCAAAATTTCTTTTTAATGAGGAAATATCAAATTCTCTTTAGAAAAAGAAGTCAATGTCCCTCCAGACAATGATGTAGCTGTTTTGTATTTCCTCTGAAATCTTACAGTGTTTCTAAGACAAGAAAATAGCCACAGACGCTTTGTGATCACTGGCAGTCAATTCATTATTAATTATGGAAATTTATGAAGCTGAAGTACAGGGCTTCTACATACACTACATGACTATAATAGAAACAGTGGAGGGGGACAAATGATCCGCACGGCAGCTTTAAAACCCAAATCCACAACATGCCATGTTGATCCAGCAACTATGAGAAACAAACAAGAGCTCTTGGTAAAGTTAAAACTTTTCATTAGTGTATAATCACCTGAATCTAATAATCACTGTGTTTCGGTTAGCATAGAATGAGCCCTTTATTTCTACAGCAGCAACACCAAACACCCAGCCTAATGTTTTTTCTGCCAAAGTTGGTTCTCTTAATGCTTTGATAGAGTGTTGAAGGGAGAGTTATACAGTGGACTGCAATCTGCAACCTCACCACAACATATTACTAAATCCAACACACTGCTTCTTTCAGGTTTAATTTTGCAGGTTTACCTTGGAGAAGCGGCGACTGTACTGAGCCATGACGTTTGGGTCTGGACACTCCAGTTTCTTGATGATCTCAAAGCTCTGGTTGAGCTGGGTGAAGATGTCCACCACAGAGCAGGAGAACAGAGCATGCTCAGATGTCTGCTGGAACTGAAACGGTGTAGGGTGACAAGAAAAACAAACAATATTCAGTTATTTGAGTTTAAACATTTATATCTATATGTTATAAAACAACATTGTTAAGCCAAAATAATCTCATTGGCTAAGGTGAGAATGTATCAAGGGCCAATTTTAATTTTCTTACTCCATCTTTTTTGTCTCTCTCCAGCGCTCCATGCATAAACTCCATAGATACGTCCTCATTCTCCTCCAACCACTGTAGCACAAACTGTAAGAACCATCTGCAAGGGAAAAGAAAGACAACTGGTATTTTATCAGTAATCATGGTTAGGGATCAATTGATTGATTTGACAATAAAAATAGGTTTTTCATAAAGAAATGAAATGTTTATAAGTACAAAAAAAGAGAGAAGTTCTTACGATGGGTAGTCAGGAACGACGCCCTTAAAGTTTGGCAGCTCCTTGACGTATTCATTGTTGAGCCACTTGACCTTGAAGTGCAGGTTCATGTAGTCTGTGCTCTTACACAGTCTGTGCTTCTCGTGTTCTGCAGATATAAAGACATGAAGTCTGTGTGAGCACTCTGATGGGTTTGTGCTCGATAGTGGGAGAGATTCATGCCACAAGTTGCATTAAAGTCAATGGTATTTTTCAATTTATCTGAATGTATCTACACTGGTAATTATGTGACTTGACAGTGACACTACTACTACTGAAGTTATTATTTACCTGCTGTTACTAATGTTACTCCAGCTGTGTTCATATGAGCATAAGATACAGTCATAAAAACTAATTGAGAGAAATTTTGCATCAGCAATATTAAGGAACAGCTCAGATCTAACCAGGCAGTTGAGTATCTTTTTAGTGACCCACTAAAAAATGACTACTATTCCTAAAATTGAAGTCCACTTTGGTAGCACTTCTGAAGCAGAAGCCCTCAGGAATCATCTCTGAACACATTTTCCATTCCTCTTTAAATGCGTGCAGACTGAAAATGAAGGGGGCACCACTTCCATGCTGTAGTATGTGAAACAGATATTTCTCAGTGATAGTCTCTGTAGGCAACTCATCCTAAGGACAGAGGCTGGGATAAAAGCTACGGCCTCTGGGGACGGCTGGTGCTGTATAGTACAGTTCAGCAGAGAGAAATCACAGAAAGGCTCCAGAGAGACATAAGCAGCTTTCAAACCCGGCACAGTTATTATTTCGCTCTTTCACTTCTTCCATGCCTCTGTATCATTTCTGTCCCAAGACCTCTCTTCTCTTTATGCTATTTCAAGTTTCATCAGAGCTTCTTATGCTCTGACCCTCCAGGTTTTCCCCTCACTTCTTGCAGATAAAAAAAAACCCCTCCATAATTTAACTCAACAGAATAATACTATAATGAGTCCATAGCTCTGTTCCATTCAATTGTGAGGCAATTTTATAAGGCAAAAAACCCCAACAACTGAAGGCGATTTACCATCAAATGGCCTTGAGCGAATAAAGTGGACCACAGCGTAGTTTCTTCAGACATTGGTGCTTTTGTAAGAATTTAAGAATTTATTAGATTTTCATATCCCATTCAGCGCATTAACTCTTTTTCAGCAAATACAAAAAAATGGTCCTTCTTCGATCCCTTTCAAAATTTGCACGGCTTATGATATAGTGAGAGAGTACCATGTAAACTCATATGTAAGTATTATCATATAATCATTTTGTGATTTGGAAATAGGAGCCAATTGATGATCATTTCTTGTGTGATTGGCCATGTAAGCACCAGAAACTTTGCCACAACTTTTATTTTCTGCAATGATCCAAAATCCAACGCAACAATCCCACAGGCTAATTCTCAATAGACACCTTGGCGATGCTATTCCTGACTGGCCTACAAAAATACTATATTTTGTTTGCTCTCTATTGATCCTGAGTAGGATGATGGATATCTGACACTGGGTGCGTCTTACCTTCCATAGCATACTTCATGTCTTGAGCGAACAATGTCCACATGACCTCCGCTGACACTTTCCCTACATTCAGCTCCTGAGGGAACCTGAGAGAGAGTCGACAATGTGACAATTTTTAAGCATTCTAAACGTTTATCACCAACCATTTAAAAAGTAGTAAAGATAATGGGAGTGCATGCATGTTACTAACTGGTTGAGCACAGGTGTGTAGGAGTTCCTGTCCTCTTCAATAATGGAGACGATGAGCATGATCAGTTTGGGCCAGAAGTCTAAGTTCTTGATGCTCGGACCCTGCTCCTCTAAAGGGAGATCCTCCTTGTTCTAGAGCAGAAGACAACAGAGTCAGCCAATAAAAAAAGTCTGGATAATGAATTTCTGTCTGCTTTAGTAGTCATGTAGTCACTTCAATACCTAGAAGGCTGGCTCAAGGCAATCTAAACAGATTATCATTAAAGCTGTATTTCAATAACTTAGCCCTGTGGCATGTTTACTGACTGATGCCCTTACCACAGGTGGATAATAATTAGTATGCGACTCACTGTGTCAACAGGTTGGTACTGTCTGCTGTACAGCTCGTGGCAGTTATTGAAGATGTAGTCGTATGTAGAGTTGAGGCAGGCCTTGACACAGTCCCTCACCACCTGGCTGGCTCTGGGTGGAGACTGCAACTCCTGGACCTGAACATTAGATGGAGATAGCAACACCAGTGAATGGCTGCAAATACTCATGTACACTTTATCAGCTTGTACAGTATCTGACAACAGGGTTATCTGCAATAAATCACTTCTAAAAATTGATAACTGCATCTAATTTAGCAGGAGGTGGCCAAGTTATGGCATTTAAAAATTGATAAACCATTTTCAGTGATCCAACAGAGACAAACTCCTTTAAATAGGAATATAAAACACATGGAACAGTTAGCTACCTTCATCCTGAAGAAAGTGATGCTGGTTAGAAGGTCCACAGTGGATTTCAAATCCTGCAGGCGATCCTTGCTGCTGGCAGGAAAGTGGTTCTACACAGGAAAAATAAGTTTAATTTAAAAAATCAAAATCATGTATTATCAATACAGACATATAGTAAGCCAGTGTGGAGTCCGTATGATCCCCGTCCTTTTTTAAGACTTTAAAATCCTTTTCACTTTTGTAGAAGTATATACTAGTAGACAGTCATTAAGTAAGGAAAATATATTTTAAAAAATGGGTATTGTGGACTAAATCATTAGATTAGAAGGTTTTCCATATAAGTGCTTCAGAAGGTGGTGTCATATGCTTAAACGTTACACAGGCAAAACAACTAACATTATTCTAATAATCCCTGCTGTTGTGAAATTAGTTAATTTAGCCCCAAAATTCAGGAAAACAAGATTATAGAGCAAGCATGCGCAGTATTACGGTTAACGGGGTATTTACATATACAAACAACATTTTCAATGTCAGTGGGATAGGACAGGATGAACAAAAACCCAGGCCTATTACAGAGGTACTGAAAGGTTATTTTGCATACTGAGTGAAAATAAATGAAAAATAGAAATAGATATTTAAATCTAAAACAATATCAGTTAATAATGGCAGTCGTATTCATTGTGTACAGCCAAAATCTTACCCTGTAGGTTGACAGGTCAATGCGCAGGGAGTTGTGTAGCTGGTCTAAAAGCTTGACAAAGCGTTCTTTCTGTATGTTGAAAGAAAGAGAAATGATCAGAGATTGTGTATATATATATATAATTGAGTATTAAACAGAAGAACAGAGGCTGCATTTGTTAATGAATAACGAGTAGAGAAAGGAAGAGAGAGACGGGTATTTATTGTCTGTGTGTGTGTGCTACAGTAATACAAACCCCAAAATTGGAAGCAGCAAAGCGGTCGGAGGCGGACACATTGGTGGAGGCGGTTGTGTGGGCATAGAAGGCATTGATATTGGCCAGCAGGGTGCTCATCACTGCAGGGACCCCGGGACACATGTACTTAGACGACAGACAGGCAAAATGGCTGGAAAGACAAGCATAGGGAAAGCTTGATAAAGACATGTGCAGCAGCCCTCACTTACATATTATTTCACTGTCGCAGAGAAAAGGTTTTGTCACAGAGTACACCGTGATGAGCTGTGTCTTTATTTGGTCAGCCTGGGTCCTGTTTTTCAACTAATGGTCCCTATTAGGAACGGTCATTTCATCTGCCCATCAGCTAGCTGGCACGTTTAGGCTGAAGGATGGCCCCATTGCAATGTGCTTTCTGTGAATGATTGGCCCAGCTAACAGGCAACTGTACAGATCATGACATTTCATGGAGACAAATCCATCCTCAGCCCATTTATAATTGATTTTCTTTCGTTTGGAGGCCAACAGGGAACGGCAGCGGCATTGAGAGGCACTTTGATATGAGAGCAAAAGGCAGAGAGAGGGAGAGAACAAACACATGAACAGGTAGAGACCTGCAGGGAAAGCTCATTATGTCCTGTGTGATATTTCAGACTCACGTCATGGCCTGGTAGATGGACTCTATCCCGTAGCGCATGGCAAACTCATCCACTATTTCCTGGGCCACATCGTCAAAGTAGACTTTCCAGGCGTCATCCCCACGAGCTTCCGGGATTTTCACCACACCTTGGCCGAGCATATCAGTAGAGTGGTGGAACAGATTCTGTATTGGACAGAGACATTGGGTCAGGGTCATTTGAATGGCTTTTATATATCTGAACCAATCATGATGAGTACGCTGGGTTTTAAACTCAATGATGCTTCAAAAGGATATGCACAGGGAAGATACTGAGGGGTTAAAACCTTAAAATTCAATTCAGAAAAGTTTTTTCTAGGATCCGGTGGGATTATGTAAATTTTGTGTCTGTGTGTCCGCTGCATATACATCCTCTGGCCAACAGAGGGTGCTGTGGGGTGAAGTCTGCCATCTCTGATTGTATTTCACTGAATATGTATTTAAGGTTTTTGGATGTTGTTTATTCATTATATTCTCTAGCTTTTTTAACTTTGTGCACACAGACATGATTATAATAATATTGGTCTCCAATTATGTGACGTTTTCTAATTACAAATAATTGAAAAAAACACCTGCATATATGTGTACCTAAGTCGTTCCCAGTCCTAGGGAAACACTGAGAACAAGGGGAGACCTTTAAGTTTTAAAAAAAATTAAACCAATGCAGAAAGTGTCTTTAAGCTCTTTCTAATGGCCAGCAGGGGTTACAAAAAAAAAGAAAAAGAAGTCGGACAGTATAGAAGTCTATATGAATCTATATGTCCTGTCATTACATGCACTCTGGTCAATTACATTACACAGGCCCGACAGCTTCAGTCTCTGATATCCTGTATGCTAAGATTATTACCACTAGCAGAGCCCATGACAAGTGAGAATCAAATACCTCATGCAAACAGGTGTACTGCACATGATACGGAGCCACTTTCTCTTCTCCTTTGATCTCCACGTTGATTTGGAGGCGAATGGCACCTGACACGGCTGACTTGTCCGTCCTCTTCTCTGTAATTTAACACAATCCACAAACACACAGCTACGTGAACACACACATATAGACACATTCTCGATTCATAACTCCAATGCAAATCTGTGACAGGAAATCTCATGAGCCCAGGTCTGTTAACACAACACTAATTACAGAGTATTAACGTGGCAGTTCTATTGCAGGGGGCTCTGTTTCTACAGTTTGATGGCAGTGCAGAGCCGGCAGCACTAATAGAAGTCCTCTAGCTGATAGTGAGGGAGACAATGGCAGTGGGCTGTATGGATTTGCGCCTGATCATCGAAAACACTTGAACCAGAGCTTCTCTGGAGGTGGAGTGCCTGGCAGCTCACCCCTGCTATTTGCCTTGACAGGCACATCATTAGGGGTAATTTGTACATGTCGGCGGAGCGGTCGATTTCCGACTGTAGTGCTGCTACTCTATAATCACACATCAGGAGGAAGAGGGGGAGAGTACAGAGCGGCGCTTTGGAGCACAAGAAGACAGAGATAGAGATGAGAAAAATGTTGTTTGAAATGAATTCTACATGACTGATTATTAATTTTGCTTCAATTTATAATTTCCAGTGAGTCCTAACCAATGGAATATTTTGTTGATGTGATTATTAGAGTGATATTAACTGAGCATTGCATGTCTCCCAGTTTACAAGAAACAACAGATGATTTATAGGCGCATTCATATTCAGTGCCATGCTGCTCCAGTATAAGATTTATTAAAGCCACAGTGACGTCATTTTCAGCACTTTAATTAATAGAAACAAGATGCTTTGTGTTTAAGAAGTGAACACCTCACTCTTACACACAGCATGGATGTGAAAATGAGTAGTGCTTTTAAAAGGACAGCCATCAAAGCAACATAACATAATGTCAGGAGTGGACAGATTTATCAATTAACATGGACACAGAGACAATTAACTTCTTGGGGACAGAGATTGTTATTCAGAAATATAAATCCTAGATCAATGCATGCATGCTATCCTCGGAGTAATACAAGCTACCTGCATTGGTGATGTACAACTAATGGTCACACAAAACAGCACAGGGGACTGATTGATCATTGACTGTGTAATTATAATTAACTGTGGCCTCATCCTGATAGCAAAGATCTTTAAATCCAGTTGAATAGCACTGGGCGTGATCATGAAGCCTGTTTTTTGTCAGCACATCCAAAGAGACTTCATGAAATAAACTTGTCAGGGAAGGTCAGTATTTTCATGCAGGCTAATATGGTCCTTCAGGACACTTCTTGCCTGTTAAAAAATTGATATGGCTGCAGGCAAAGGACACGTGGCTAACGATTTTCAAGTAACTGACTGGCCTTTCTAAAAAAAAAAGAACACCAGACAGAACCACACAGATGTGGTCAGAATGTATGTCCATCAGTCCTTTTATAAGAGAAAGCAATGTACAATGAAAGTGGAATGGTTGTAAGATATCTTAATACTGTAATGTTTACATGATGATCCAAGAGGTTGGTTTCTCACAAGTGCACCTAAATGAAGCTCCGGCTGCTATTACTTTGCTTTTCTACAGGTGGTGCAGTCTGACAAATATTAAAAATATATACTTATGGAGACCTTGCACCATCTAAATATGCATGAATGAGTGTGTATGTTTGTGATTGAGTTATCGCCAAGTTATATTAATTGCTTGGTATCTAAAATTACACCAAAAACAAAACAGACGGTGTTTGATTCAAACAGTATACTTCTGATTAAAAAATGTAGAACTATGACAGCATACTGACCCAGGTTGTACCAGACATCCATTTCTCCGCTCAGCGTTCGAACTTCAATTATGCTCTGGCCCAGGAAATCATCGGATTCCCTCTTCAGGCGCTGCTTCACCCTCGACTTGATGTCGTCATCCTCGTCCCACACTCGCACTTTAATTCGGTCAGAGGAATTGTGGCACTCACTATGAAAAAATGGGGGAAAAAGGGATATAAAAAGTATTACATAATTAATACAATACAGGATGTAGTTTCATCAAAAATATTAGAGCTGGTACAGTGGTTATGAGAATGATCATCAAGTTACTTAAAAAGATTTGAAACTTGTAACAGACTTTGACAGATGAATTGCACTTAGCTCGAGGCTAGTGTGTGCTCTGCCTTTATATATAGGTACTCACACTATCAAAAAGAACTTTGCACAAGAAGAAATTCTCATTTATATATTCATTTTTAAAAGGAACACTTTGGTGACTTACAAGTGGAACTTCTCCTCCCAGACAGGATTGAGATTGCCATAGATGGTCTTGGTTCTCTTCTTGGTCTTGCCCACCTGAACAGTGACATATGGATCACTGGATCCTGTCTTATCCTTTGCCTGAAGTCCTTGGGCACACACCACTACAGTGTTGAGAAACAAAGACATAAGGAACAACCATTAGATTTCTAAGGGGTACTGGTGAAATTGATGCTAAGGATTAAACATTAACAGTTTTCTGTTAGTTCTGATCAGTGGGATCACCTGTGATTGTGATCTTGGCTGACCACTTTGAGGTGCCGTCCAGTACGCTCTGCTTAATGGTCTTCATCTGCTGTGCATGGATGGCTTTGCTGATGATAAAAACTTCCCTGATAAGGTCAAAGATTTCTGGTTTGTTCCTTTCCCTGATCTTCATCCTGTCCTTCATGGCCATGATAATATTCTGAGTTCGGTCTTCAGCTCCATGCTTAGAGCTCTTCTCCGCAGCACCTATGAATTCACAAAAAAATTGATACCATGCATAATCTTAAAAATACTGTGCACTGGTTGTAGCACATGAGATGTGTTGATGTGTTTTCTGGGAAGTACTCACGCTGTAGACAGTCAGCATTCAGCAGCTCTTGGCACTTCTCGTGGCACTTGACCCCACACTCAGAGCAACGCATGCCTTGGCGAGCTATTCCCCACAGCAGCCCCTCACACTCGTAGCAGTATGTGGGCGTGGTGGCAGTCCACACCTCGAAGTTATGTGGTGTAGTGCAGGATATGGGGTAGATGAGAGCCTGCAAGGTCTTCTTGTACACATGGTTTTTCTACAAAATGGGAGATTTTTAAAAGAAGAAATTCATCTATAATGAGAGAGATGACAGATTAGACAGAACGCATGGTAACATATAACACCTACAGCACTACAAGGGTGTCAAATGTGCTCTGGTCTATTGAGACACTCCAAAATGTCCCCAGCCAGTACTTAGTGTTTACATGTGTGCGTTCAAAATATTTTGATGAAAATAAGATTAAATGGATTATATTCACAAATATACAAAACATGTTAAATGTGTCTCTTATAAATTAAAATAAAAGTACAAGATAAATTGTGAAGTAAATGTCTTTGGGCTGCTGAAAAGAAATTGACAGTGACTCATTAATTTGAGGTGGAGACGTCTATATGTCTGACTACATGCAGACACAAAATCAAGCCTTTTTACTGTAACAATTTAGAGATATTCCAAAATAAGTCCCTTAATTGTACCATGAAATGCGAGGCCATATTTCTTAATACTGAAATTATTTCACAGTAACAGTATTAAATAAAATTGCAAACATGGCAGTTCTCTACCTCCATAATAGATTTTTGATTTGATGATTTTATAATGAACCTGAGAAAGTTAAAGGCGTTGTACTCACCAGCTCCTCATCCTTGATTGAGGACCGTGCAGCCATGGCAGATGCAATCCCCGCCTTCCTGGCTTGGACGAGAGACTGAATAACAGGTGACAAATGACATTTTAGTTAGCATTAATTAAACACATACACAACCCTCTACCAAGCACACCCCAAAACATTACTATACCAGTGATGCCAGTAGGGTTAAAAAGTTGACTGGGGTAGTTGTATGGGTGGTGAGTAGGGTTATCATTTATCCCACTGATGAATTCTTACCGAATGATCAGAAAACCCAGGTAAGTAATATTAGTTTTAAGCAAACAGTGAAGAGGAGATTACCAAAAATGAGTTATACCAATACTATGAAAAAATACTAAAACCATTAGAGACATATTTCCATGGGAGTGTTAGTAGTGTATTCTAGCCTAGCCACTAGGCTCAGGAGGTGAAGAAAAATACAAAACAAAGGTGGCGGAATGATTTGTATATTATATATTTTAATGATAATATCAAGTAGGAAGAAAAGCGACCCATGACCAGGAGGATGCATGCAATTGTTTTAATTTGTTTTAAACAAGCGATTTGCGATCAAAGAGCTCAACATGCTATAGACATTTGTTTGAGGAAAACTACTGTTTTGTCCTACTTGATATTTTGAACTTTAGTAGGAAAGGGAGTTGCAATTGGGTTCTATTAACTTACCATAGCCTGACCAAGGAGTGAATGCATTCAAGAGAGTTGTGGGGAATAGTTTCGGGTTTAAGAGAGGAGGGAGAGAGAAATTAGCAGGCTCCATTTATTGATAACAATCTCATCCCAAATTCAGCTCAGAGTTAAAAGAACTGTGACTTCTGTGGTGGTCTCACAAATAGAAAGAGGTGCACTCACAAAGAAAAAACAAAACAAACAGAATGACATGTGACATACAGCATATATAGCCAGGGAATGACAGGTTAGTACTTACCACATCGCTGACCAATGGGATCGGCTTCTTTTTGCGAAGATCTGGCATGCTGTCAATTCCATACAGACCAGATCCACTACTACACCCCAACAGAAATAGCATAAGAGTCCACAGTTGTATTAAATTGCTCCTTTATTGATTCAAATATTCAAATAATATACATAAAATTGAGTTTAGCAAACCAAATATAGCTATTAACTATCTATGACTTACCCTGATTTGACCCAGGCCTGTCTAGCACTGGGTTCTTCATCTCGAACCTACAAGATTGCAAATGGGAGAATTTATGCTTTGATTCACAAAGACTGACAAAAAAGTAAATAATAGAGAAAAGGGAGGTTAAGGAAAGTTTGTTTTGGTTGAGTTTCACCTCTTTGATTTTACAGAATACATGAAGACAAGTAAAAACTGTTGGCTGATGCCCTTAAAAGACACATTGTAAAATATGTGAAATGCAATGACTGACCATTGTACGCAGATAAACAAGTGCTTAGTAAGTTTTATTTCACAGGTCAAAATTCACGTAAAATATGTTCAACTTCTTTTTTCCACAGACTGTTTTATGAAACACTCCAGATAACTTAGACGAAGAGACAGATGAAACATTTCACAAAACCCAAATTGTGACTGCGGGGCTACACATGTCAAAAGTTCTTTAACTTTTTCTTCAGAGGTAAAGTCTTTCATCTGTGTCTGTATATCGGTCTCTCAGATGACAGTAGTTTAAAGTGGAGATCCCTCTGGGAATCACTCTCACAGTTTCTAATAGCGTTTGAAAACTTTGGGAAAAATCATAAAGCAGCTGCACTAGCACTTGAAAAAGAACTGGGGAGTTTTACTCTCAAGCTCCAACATGACTGATGAAAATTAAACTATTTATTATACAGAATAACTTAAGTAGTAAGATCTTTTTTTCTAGAATGGCAAGATGAAGTTTTAAATAAATATTACATATCAACCCTAATATAAAATGTATACTTTGCCTATTGGGCATTATGCTCTAGAGAGCACACAAGCATTTTCAGAACAGTAACAGATAAAAAAAACATAAACACAATTATACCACAACAACCCAAATCAACAGAAAAAAAACACTAAAATATGGTGCTAATGTAATAGGAGTAACCTGATTATCTTCTCTTCCACACTCTGCAAAGACAGAAATAAACAAAGATTAAAAAACAAGATTACAAGATAGTGATTTAAAGAGACACAACCAAACTTCTAATAACTCTTAAACCAAGAAGTGCTTATAACTAATACATGCATAATACTGAGGGCTGTCAAAGTAAAGGCCATAACAACATTTTATTGCAAATTTGTAAAAGAGCAATTAATAATTTTGATGCAAGGTATTTTAAACGGCAGGTTTACTTGTAAAGCCCTGCCAGAAGGCCAAAGTTATTTTCAGTTAGGCTACTGTCTGGTCTTAAATACCATTTGATGGCCAAGCACAAAACCACCATCGAATCAGAGATACACACAAACTGCACAAGTAGCGGAGGAGTTGACCATAGGCTGTATATAAAAATGGACAGCATGAGAGGTTCCCATAAGTGCAGCCAAAACATCCTGATTGCACCCTGCTGGATATGTGCAGTATAGGTCATAAACCCTGTGTACTCCAGTTAGGGTACGGGACATGGGCCGACTAAAAAAAAAGTATGCATCAATGCATTTTTCTCAAAAATTGATTCAGTCATTTTAAATTGTTTTCACATTGATGTTGTTCAAGTGTATATCTTTCTGAATCATTTGAACTGAACTTAATGCTATAGTGTGTAATGTCATGATTGACAGAATCACATTATGCATTATACTCTGATTGGGTCGGATTTTGGGTGGGAACTTGATACCATGGCTCACTTCTGCACTACTGCGCAAAAAGACACGGCATCTGTTAGGGTTAGCGTTTATAGAGTCTGTGGTTGGACATAGCATTCAATCTGATAACTAATGTGTGTGTTTTTCGTCGCGGTTTACTAGACTTGTCAGTGAAGTAAAATCTTCTTAAATATACCTGGAATAAATTCGTCTTGAGATTGGGATCCCTGAGACCCTTGAGAGCCATGGGACCCCTGAGACCCATGAGACCCCTGAGAAGATTTGGACATTCTATGGCGTGTTTGCCTCTTTTCCCTCAGAATGCGCTGGAAATTAGCTATACGCTCTCGATGACTGGCGTCCGTAGGCTTTTCTTGATTTACCTCCTCAAGAATGTGGTTTTCCCTAATAGGACTTAACCGCATCTCATCTGTACCGACTACTGGGCCCAGTGGACTTTCGCCCTGCTTTGCTGGAGAATGGTCTGGGGTTAAGTCAAGGTTGGAAAGTTCCCCATCTGTTGGACATTCTCCTTTGTCCTGTGAAGTCTCTACAGAGTGATACTCAGTGGGTGTACAGGGAGAGTGGCTTGCTTCATGGTGGGATGCTTGAAGGGAGCAGGACATGTTCTCATGTGTCTCAGTACAATCGACGTAGACCGAAGTCTCACTCTCTTCCTTCGGAGTGCCAAATTGAGTGTGATTCTCTGTCATACTAACTTCTCCCTCTGTGTAATCTGTACTGCTCTGTTCTTCCTTAAGTTCATTGGATTGTCGGACAGGGGATGGAGATGTCTCAGACCCACTATCATCTTTAACACCTTCAGGGTTGGATCCTTCAAACTTTTTCAAAGCCCCTTTCAAAGCGGACTTGAATGTGAGTACAGCCATGCTAAATGTTGTGACATCAAAACCTACATTGGGGGTCTTTTCTGCACTCTGAGGATCTATTTCAGATGACATCTGGGACAAAGATTCTTCTGCTTCATCCCTGGAGATGCTGTGATCCGTCCACTCCCTGTCCAAACTGTCTGCAGACCCCAGATCCAGTGTGTCACCAGAAGACGGACAGTCTTCGCATAGTGAATGCGGCTCCAGGTAACCATCATCACAGTCTGTCAACAGCACAGTGGAGCAACTTAGACTCCTGGAGGGCTCACTGCCCAGTTCATTTGGACAAGCATCCATGGTGTGGTAACCAGAACTTCGTGAGTATGGGCAGTTGGCAGAACAGTCACATTCCAAGTTTTCTTCCTCGGTTTGTACTCTGGGGGGCCTCCAGTCCACCATACTGGAAGAACTCGATGGGGAGTTGTAATGCTGTCCAAACAGCAATGAGAGATGCTCGGAGCTGTTGTGTGAAGAATGACCTGGTGTGCTACTTTGTGTCTCCTCTGTGGTACATCTGTCCCAAACACCTAGACAATTATCTAACTCTTCTCTACTGTTTGCACAAGAGCAGATGTCACTCCAACCTCCTTCTCCACTTATACTGTGCTGCATATCAACAGAAGGCCACCTGCTATATTCGGTGTCACCAGAGATAAAGCTTGCATCTGGACAATTGGAGCTTTGACATGATGACAAAGAGCTTGTGCTTACGTAGTCATGGCCATGATGAAGCTCCAGGTAACAGTGGTCAGGTTTTGTAGGGCCCAATATGGTCCTGTTTGAACTCTCCTTTGAGTTGGCATGATCTTGTTGCTGTTCAGATTGGGAAGGGACTCTATCAACATGCCACTGTTTGGGTGATCTGTGAGATGGTATACATCCTGAATCTTTTCCATATTCTTTGTGATCCAACAGAGGGCTTGCATCTCTCCCTTGAAGAGATGTGATGGCGTTCTGTCTTCCTAGGCTTCCTCGCCTGATGCGAGCTGTTTGAGAGACAGGACTAGGATGAGGTACAGCTGAAGCCCCAGAGTACAGCTCACCTATTTCACTGAGCACTGCATCGACACAACAGGACACTTCATCCACTGAGCCTCGCACAGATGTCAGATACTGCCTCAGGTCAGAAATTTCCTCCTGGATCTTGTTGATGCCTTTTAGCTCTTTTAGGATATGTTCTACTATGTTACTAGAGCCTTGCTCTGCGTCCTCATCCTCAGTCTCCTTTTTCTCTTCTTCATTTATGATCCTTTCAATAATCCTTGGTATAGTATCTTCCACAACCCCAATGCCATCCTGGCAGTTGGAACTGCTGTTTTCCCCAGATGGGTTGGGGGAACCTTTATTGCAGATAGTCTCCGCTGATGACAGGTCATGAATAGAGTTATCCTCTGCACCCTGCAGGCACTTCTGTAGCTTCCTGCGCAGGCTTCGCCCTACTTTTGGGCTTTGTGATTTCTTCTCCTGCAGGTCTCGCCTCTTGGGCGAGAGTGGAAGTAGCTGATTTGTTGGGTTCATCCTGTCCACTGAGGTGTCCTCTGGGGAACATCCCTGAGAAGTGGTTCTGTTGATTGGCTGTTCCCATACATGGACAAATCACTGCCTCAGTGACTCCTCCTCAGGGGGGTGTAAGCCTTAGCAAACGCCTTGAACTTCAAATGATAGACTGCCTGGTGGACAAAAAAAACAAGTTATGCCAATACATTTACAAAAGGAATACAATTTTTTAGCTTATTTGGTTGGTATTTCTGCTATTAAATTTGTCTATGTCTCTCATAAATAGCAACCCAATTTAATAGCAAACTACAGAAATCCTATATGCTACTTTTAAAGAAAATGCATTGTCCCAGGTATCAAATTAATATTTTAATAACATTTAATTTATATATGAAATATAACTTAAATAAATAGCAGCATTGTCAACCTTTTTCTTTCAAATTTACTGGAATTCTATTTTTATGACCAACAGACCAAACAGTTATGAGAGAAAAACAAACAAGAAGTAATTCTGACCTCTGACCCTTGTGGTTATAAAAGGTAGTTAAGTTTCAGCAGTTTACAAAGCACAACTATAAATGTATTTGCTGATATCTGAGGTCAAACTGAGAGACTAGACTACTCAGTACAGTATAGAAGTAGGATAGACAGTGTCTATAACCAACCTCCTATCAGTCAGAGTAGCAACTTGCAGAAAGAACACCATGCAGCTGCTTACATCTCTGTAATTAGGATGCTTTAGAGAGGCAGCTCAGTAATTAGATGACAGGTCATTTCTTTCTTCCAAAGCCATGTCATTCTTTCACACCCATACCAGCTGCACAGCTTGATACTCTAGATTTGACCCATCGCCTATAGTGTATACATTGTCATTGTCATTTCTGATGGGTTCTTTACATTTTAATTTATAAAATGAACTGCTAATCTCTTTTGTTTCTTTGGTTGCTTTATCTAAACAACTGAAGAAAGGGGGCAAGAGCCTCAGCAAATTCTGTTCTGACAAAGACTTTAATTACAGACTTAAAGAGGAACTACATCCAATTTTCTAAATCCATTTGTTATTCATATGGTCTACGATAGTTTATAACATAAGATAAAATTAAAACATTCTCGCTAATCCAAAAACTTGAGTGTTCAAACTCAAATGTCTGCTTGTCTAGAGCTGCTCCAATATAATTATAGACAATGAACTGGAAAAAAAAGATGTTGTATTGACACAGAGTACACAGGGGATGATCTGAGTACAAGGAAGTTCTGTACAGAATAAGGCTCATCTGGGTATAAAAAGAAAACAAACATGTGGGTCCAAAATGTCATTAATTGTCTATGGAGCAGCTCCACACTTAACACAGCACTTGAAGTTTGAGACTTCCTTTTTTGGTTTCTGGCTTAAAGAGAGAGAAGCTCATGTTTGCAAATATTAAATGAACTTGCCTAGGCCATGAAAATAATGGCAGTGACATTTTTAATTTTGCTGGTGTTTACATTTTACATAAACAATCATACACACATCTGAACTAGCTCTCACTATGGACTAGAAAAAGATCCATGTAGATTTGTAGACATGCATCTCCACTGTTTTAAATAAGTTGATTACAATTATTTTGTGCATTCATTTCATGGGGTGCCAAAATAACAAAGTACAATGTGCCTCAGCTTTCCTTTTGGCCAGTGGATTCCCTATTCCATCAAGTAAATCATTCCAGGGAGTGTATAGCTGCTAACTACATTATCCCCCTCTGAATTGGGGGTCTCCAATAAGCACTTTAGCTGAAGGTGTGGTAGCCTGATAAGGGTTTGGTAGTCAGAAAAAGGTATTATCAAACCGATTGGAATAGAATGTTTCTATTGCTACTGAAATTGAAATTAAACTGATGAGCGTATCAGCTAAATGAAATCTGGATATCTAAAATGAACTGTGAACATTATAGCTTCCCCTATAATATAATATTTAAATACCCTATCATTTCTGACAAATAAAAACGAACCATAAAATCTGGCTTAAACATTCTTTAGACTACCTACCAAATAGTAAATTAATAAAAACGTTTAGCTTCATTTCAGAGGACCACTGGCTCTTTTTACAGTTGATCTTTTATGGGCGCACTCTAATAGTCTGATTTATTAGTTAGCTGTGCTGGATGAAGAAAGGTTGAAGGGCTGTTGGGGTCAGACCCACTTTCCAGGACAGTCATACTACTAGCCAGTAATAATCTTTTTTTCCTCCTTACTAATGGTCTGCGGCCTGAATAAAAAGGCAACTTTTTTTGTTATCAAAGAATGACATTTGCTATGTAAGTTTAATTAAACTGACTAGTGAACTAAGCTGAAATTCTGTTGTTTGTCTAGATGTTCTAGGCAAGATCAGAACTTTTCTATGTACATCAGCATTACAGTATGTCATGCATTACAGTTTATTATTTCATCAAAGTCTACACAAACCTTAGACTTGGTGTATAAACTGTCAAAATATTTATGAAAATGTAAATCTTACCTTATGGGAAAAAATGACAATTAAGTACAACCTGTAGATATCATCTTGTAAGATCCGTTGAATCTGCATGTAGGGTCGCTGAACAGTGAGTAATGGCAACTTCCCAGTTTTCTTCAAAATGTTTCCCCAGGTGTATTACTGAATCTATTGCTCTGCGTCAAACAAAGCAGCAGATCTTTAACTGACAAGAGATGCAGAAGTACTGAATCCCTTATTTCTGCCACTGGAACGGACAGCTTGCGCTTGTAGTAGACCACGATCTCACAGCAGTTCAGCCTCCGTTAAGTAGCCATCCCATCACCCCTCCCACCCTCTTGCATGATTTCTCTCTCTCCTTCTGTCCTCTGGCAGTGTATTCCAGCACAAAGCTGATCTGAGACTGTGAGACTCCCAGCTCTCAGTCTCATTCACTATTTTCTGCTTTTTCACATCTGCCAGTTGCTGATATTCATGATTTTTTTCTATTTCTATTCATAAAAAAATGAAAACACCCCCCAATAAACATATTAATACCAGTGGTTTGGTTGCTTATTTTTATCTTCTTGGTGGAAAATTGTAAAGAGGAGGGTAATTTTTGTTCAAAAATTGCAGTTCAGTCATATCAAAAACAGATATTGAAAATGATGCTGGAAATGGGTGTAAAAGGCAGCTTCACTTCCTACTCTACATTTGTGCTGCTGCTGCCAAAGAGTTTTGAGTAAACTGTAAAAACACCACACATCTTATCACTTTCTATTCTCTGAATAGTCATGCATGTGAGGATGATTTACAGCTTCTTATTATGCTGTTCAGTGCTAGACAGATTAACAACCAATTCTAATTCATTACAGTCTTTTCAGCATTTCGACTTGTGTCCTAAGTGTTTCTCTTCGTCCTGTTATAAATGGCGCTGAGACAGCTTTCACCTTGCTTTCCATTCATACTCGGGTCTTTAATCAGCCATCATTTACAGTACATGTTGGTCTCAACCAGTCTATGCAAACCAATCATTATAATGGAACCAATCGAGGATCTATGTAAGCTACTCCTTTACTGCTGTGCCATAAAAAAAGGCTTAATCAAAGGGATGAACCCCAGTTATGGCTAAAGAATCTGATGTTTTCATTATGACCACCCTCTAAAGATTTCCAATTACTTACTGTAGATACAGCATTAGATTGAGATTCTTTTTACATGCACAGGATTGACATTCTCCAGAACTGGTAAGGGAAGGCCAGCTATGACATGATGGAGATCAAAATATTGTCACATGACTTCCGCTTTTACCAAAAAAAAGCACTGGATGTATTGATATAAATAACTGCCTGAATCCAGTGTTTCAAATACATACATTTTAAATGTGGAGGTTGCCCAGGTATATTAAGGGCAACCAAAGTATATTTGATGGCCAATTTCTGAATGATGAGAAAAACTGAAATCTAAGGGTGATCCGATCTGGATATTTTAGGGCAAATCCTATCACTGGAAGCAGTATCGGCCATTATTGATCACTGATCATGGGGTTTATTTGAAGCCCTACTTAGTAGAATAATTAATTTCTTTTTTTTTAATCACAGTTTGAATTCATGTAATGTGCTGTATACATTTTTTATTTGCTATATCAAAGAGAGAAATTATTGCTGAAATATGGTATGGACTTTGTCCCTTTTGGCCACTCCAAGCACTTGGCATAAAGTGGCAGATTTATCAAACACTATAGTCACCATTAGGTGTAGGTGACTTCCACGAATGAACCATCCTTAAAAGCAATTGATAGGTCCCTAGAGCAATGAGTGATGGATCTTTGTCAACAGAGGGTCAGAATACTGTAGCCCCACAATCACAGTGCCACGTGAAGAGTTAAAATTAACTGATGAAGACTGAGAGAGGGATAGGAGGCTGGGCTTACTTAAAAACTGGGTAGCATTAAAATTAAACAACAAAATAACATCATAGTACTAAATGCACACGTGGGTGAAACTAAATCGAACATGCTCACACTTGCATTGAAAATGTTTTCTGCTGGGCCTTTGATGAGGCACTGAATCTAAAGTAGATCAGCTGTTGCTGCACAGGGGCTATCAAAAGTTGGTCTGTGCCACAGTTCTTAAGAATCAATGTGTAATAATGAAGGTGCAGACAACCAAACGTGTTCGGTTGCAAAAATAACAAGTAATTGCAGTTCTAATATTACTAACATTTGAGTGTGTCATATTAAAGAACCAAAGAGGTTAAACTCAACCACTTTCAAAGAAAATGTTTATGTACTATATATCTGTGTATGCAAATTTAATCTTTGTACATGTGTGGTACGTTAGGAAAGAAGAGGGTAAGAAAGTCAGATTTCAGAGTTGATAACAGAACAGATTTTGGGGGAACTAAAGGGAAACACTGCTTACCTCCCGGAGTTGAACCCTGACTTTATTGATGGCCTTCAACCAACGAACTCTGGATGGGGTAAAGGGTAATGGTGGACCATCATCATGGAACCTGGGTAACATGGATTTAAGAGTAGAATGGCAGAAAGAAACATAGAGGATATCTCATGCATCTTCAACATACTACATACAAACTATTTAAAAAAAAAAAAACATACCTTTGGAGTTTGGAGGGCCCTCTCTCTGATAGAGTGTCACTTCTCAGGCCCCGTCCTACTTCAGGGGACATCCTAGGTTTCTCCTTCTCAGCTACAGTAGAGTGTCCATTGGTGGGATGATGTCCATTGGTGCGTGACTGCCCATTGATGGAGGGGTGAAAGCTAGTGCTGTGGTAGGAGTGGAAGGACTCCTCGAGTTCTGACCCTCCAGTGCTCTCCTGGCCAGTCTCACTAAGCTGGGAGCTGGTCTGACTCAGATTTCCTGATGACCCAAAGCGACTACTTTCCACTGGACTACAATGGTGAGAGAGGGGTGAGGAAAAATATTCAATGTCAGAACACTTTTATTGACATAAGAGCGGAGTGAAAATACTATAGTATTAGATATTATTTTTGTCCTTTATATATGTCCTCTAGCCAACATTAGATAAGAGGGGATTGTTACATGAATCAAATTCTAATTACTTAATAAACATTTATTTTTAATGCTTTTTATACTGATATAATCAAGAGTTTTGGGCTGTAACAAACCCCTCCCATCTACTAAGAATAATATATAAATATTGTATTGAACTAGTTAGTAAAGGTCTACACTTATAAATAACCTCTCTAAATGGTCAAATGAAATAGTATTCACATAGCACACCATGCCCTAAAAAGATACCCAACCTTGCATGGAAGCTGTTGCATGTTGGAAAATAATGAAAATGTGCATTATACACTGAATATACTTTCTATATTTTTTCTAAATAGAAATGGCCCACATAAGAGTATGCTCTTTTTTGTTGTGTGAGGTATAAAATCCCCTGTAAATGCTAGTCCTTACTAGAGCACTAAACACAATTACATCTGCAGATTTTATTGCCATTGTTTTCCTTTCACCTCTCCACAAGACAGAACACATACATGGTGTGTTATGGTAGGTAAACTTATGGAGATGCAGTGCTTAAATTGTTTTTCAAATTTTGATTTGTTAATAAGTAAACATAAATGTAACGTGTTATTCACCACACAAACAACATAAATCAGAATTCCATGCAAAACAAAAGTTACATGATTTATATTTGGCATAGGCTATATATCATGCCCATATTTGATTCTATACAGGAAACAAATTTTATCAAACTATATTATATTTGCTATAGATATTACCTGCTGATTTTTAGGTACTTAATTTAAGTGTAAATGTGAAGACGGACCCTGAACCAATATCAAAGGAGGATCACAAGACAGTGTCTGTCTTTAATAAACTAACATATCATTAAGCTCATTCACCTGTGAGTTACCTATCGATATATATATATATATATATATTCATCTGTAAATTTTGTTTTGGAATTCAGATTTGAAATGACATGTAAATGATTTAGATACTACACAGAAGAAACCTGTATCAAAGAGTACACACATACACAGACATACAAACATACACACACAAACATATACTCTGTAATATAAATCAAACTAGCAAGGATGGATTGCAGAGCTGAACAGGGAATACACTTTTTCCAAAATCGCAATGCATCATAAATGGTGAGGGAAAATGCCATTTATTATGCTTCTACTAGCCTTTTTGCATTCAATAGATCCTTCTCGGACTGGATGTCAGGCTGCACTCCAGAGGTAGGACCTGCAGAGGGGTATGTCTCTACAAGCCCTTCCTTGTCCTTTGGGGTCAGGGATGCTGAAGGATCTACTTCAGGAGTGGAGATGCATATCTGGGGGGTTGCTATACCATCTGTGGAACCTACCGATTCCGTTTTTCGGGCGTCAGATGTAGCAACCTTTTGTACAGTACTTGCTTGACCACTTGTTGGCTTGTTGTTAGCTGTGGGTTGAGTTGTGGGTTGGGCTACAACTGGGGCAGCTTGTGGTTTCGGTGGCTCTGCCTGCCAAGGAAAACTTATTTTTGTCCCAAATAATGAAGTGGTGGGGGGCTCTTGTTTTCCAGCAACAGGTTTTTCCTCTTGAAATAGGCCTCCAGAAAAGGTTTTTAGTCCTGAAAACAGACCACCAACTCCTTCAGTTTGAGGCATTGATGGAGTACCTGAAGACATTGTTGGTGAAAAAAAGGATCCAAGAGATTTTCCTGCATCACTTTGTGTTGGTATAAATCCAAACAGAGACTTAGCTTGAGGTGGCTCTGCATTGTTGGGCAACTGATTAACTGGAGGAGCTAAATTAGTATTTGCTTCTTGAGTATCAGGTGGGACTGATTTGTCACTCTCTTTACTCTCAGGGTCTCCTTTAATGACCAGTGGCTTCTCATGTATAATCTCTCCTTCAACTGCTGGCATTTCTTTTTCAGTATTTTCTACCTGATGGGTGATGTCACATGTTGGGCCTATTGAGGCGGCTGTGACAGCAGATGTTTCTGGACAAGCTGACTCAGATGCCACAGCATTATTTCTTTTTAGACTGCCAGATTTTTCTTGATCATCATTTTGTAGGGCTGAGTCCACTATTTTATTTGTGCTGGTCTCAGAAGCAGAAGCTTTTTGTGGTATACTTTCATTCTTAATCTGTGCCTGTGGAGTAGTGCCAGACATTGGCTTTGGCTGAACTGGCATTGTTTCAGATGGCTTAGGTGATTGTCCCATGCCCCCAAATAAAGATCCACCAATGCCCCCAAGTATTGATGCTCCAGACTGTGCTCCTGCAGTCTGAGCAGTGGATCCTCCAAACATTCCTCCAAGTAAAGAACCACCAGGTTGTGCTGTTGCTGCAGCTCCTCCAAACATCCCACCCAGTAACGATCCACCAGTCTGGGGACCTACAGGCTTGGCAGGGGATCCTCCTCCAAACATCCCGCCTAATATTGACCCTCCTGTGGTGGGGGCTGTTGTTTGAGGACCAGACTGAGGAGCAGACCCCTTAAATAAACCTCCTAGTAATGATGACCCGGTTTGGGGAGTTGCTGTTTCAGTGTTGGACCCTCCAAAAATACCTCCTAATAGTGATGCTCCACTTTGACTAGCAGCTTGGGGTGCTGTTCCTCCAAGTCCAAAAAGTGAATTCTTCTGCTGTTGCTGAGGACCTTCAGTGGGTGCAACTGTTGGTTTGAAAAGGGAAGACATGAAGCCTGTTACTGCCTCTGCTGCTGAGTCACCAACAGATTTCTCTGCCTCTGGAGGCTTTTGTTGTTCCTGGACAACAGTACTTGCTGACTGAGTAGCTGTTGTTTCCTCTTTAGGCACTATTGAAGCCTGGCTCAACTCACCACTTGTAACTTCTGGTCTTGCAATTTGTTGGTCTTGTGCACATATTTCTGATTTGTTAGACTGAGTACCATCAGCTAAAGTAATTGGTTTGTCAGAATCTTGGCAATGAATGTCTTCTTTGACAATGCCATCAGGTTTGGATAAGCTTGCCTGAACTGTGTCAGTTTGCTGTAGTGTTTCTGTCTGCTCTTTGCTTGTGGTAGAAGTGTCAATTACAGATGTTTCAGGACCAGCTAGAGCTGGCACAGTTTTACTGTCATTACTGGACTGTGGCAGAACAGTTGTATCAGAAGTAGTGTCAGTAAAAGCTGTAGCTGAAGTCTTCTTGTCATCATTGGATGTGGGTGCAGCTTTTGTGGTGGGTGTTGTGGGTGGAACAGATTCTCCAAGTACAGAAACCAAACTTTTATCAGGTATCTCATTAGTAGGTTTCATTCCAGGCAAAACGGCACTTGAAATAGATGTACTAGTCTGTCCAGTTGCTGTTTGAGAGGAGGATCCCCCCAAAATACCTCCCAATATAGAGCTACTATTTTGGGGTGCTGAAGTCTGGGTAGCAGACCCACCAAACAATCCACCAAAGGCCCCAATATTCTGAGGTGCAGTGGTTGAAGCTGCAGAGCCTCCAAAAATCCCACCCAAAATAGACCCTCCAGTCTGAGATGCAGCAGTCTGGGGAGCAGATCCACCAAAAAGGCCTCCAAGTAAGGATACCCCTGCTTGAGGGCCTGCTGTCGAAGGAGCAGGTCCTTCAGCCCTAGTAGGACCAACTTGAGGAGCAGCCTGAGGAGCAGGCCCTCCAAATAAACCACCTAATAATGACCCCCCTGTTTGAGAAGTTGTTGCTTGGGTTGAAGAGCCTCCAAACATTGCCCCTAACAGAGAGCTTCCAGCCTGAGAAGAGGGCTGTGGGACAGAACCTCCAAACATAGACAACAAACCTTTGGCTGGTGGGTCCTTAGGGCCTGACGACCCAGGCGCAGACCCTGTAGGTGAAGGACCTATCTGGCTAGCACTTGATTCAGCGCTGGGTCCAGAGAACAGTGAAAGCAACCCTTTTCCAGGAATATCTGAAATGAATCCTGTCTGTGAAGATGAAGTGTTAGGGCCTGACCCACTGATTGCAGACAGGAGGCCAGAAACTGGGGGTTCTTTTGTAGCAGCAGAATCTTGGGGCGCACCGTCTTTGCTTCCTTCCTTTTCCACAGTAACACATTCTGAATTCGGCTCCATAGATGAAATATCAGTGCCTTTAGTTGTGGCACCCGCTGTCATATCTACAGTAGCATCAGTGGATGGACTAGCATGTACTTCACTTGATACTTCACTGGCTACTGCTGGGACATGGCTACTGGAAACAGATGACATTTGGGAAGATCCTTGTGCTGTTGGAGGCCCTTTAGTATCAGTAAAAATAGCAGATGTTGAATTAGGAGTCTGTTGTGGAGGTGACACAACATCATTAAAAATAGACAGTATACTCTTTGCAGAATCTTTGGGGACTGCAGTCCCTGTGGAAGTTGAGAGATTAGCATTTCCCCCAGCCCCAGGTGTTTGAGTAGTACTGGGGCCACTAAACATGGAGAACAGAGTGTTTTTTGGACTTTCACTTGAGGTAGACAAGCCACCCAATATTCCACCAAGAACAGACGTGGCTGGCTGCCCTTGCGTTTGTGGCTGTGCTTGTGGTTTAGATTGAGTCTGAATTTCCCCTTGTTGTGGAGTTTGTGATTTGACTACTCTTTGTTGAGATAAAGTTGCTGGTGGCTGAGGTTGTGGAGGACTGGGATCACTAAACATTGAGAACAGTCCCTTCATTGGGCTTTCAGTTGTACTCGATGAGCCAGGAAGAATTCCCCCTAGAAAAGATCCTGTTTGGGCTTGCTGTTGGGTGCTGGGACCACCAAACATAGATAGAAATCCTGTATTTGGGGGTTCTTTTGGAGGAACAGTTCCCTGTTGTGGTACATCGGCAGCAGGCTTGGTTTGAGGGGGAGGAGGAGTAGCACTTGATCCTCCAAACATTGATAACAAACTTTTACCAAGTGATTCCTGTTGTGGGGCTGCACTTGAAGGTTGTGGAGCTGCACTTGGTGGATGTGCTTGAGGCAAGGGCCCAGTTTTAGGTGCAGTCTGTGGAGGATTTGGCCCACCAAATATTGATAATATACTTTTACCAAGTGATTCCTCTTGTGGAACTGTAGCTGATGGTGCTTGAGGTGTGGGTCCAGACTGGGCAGCTGCCGTTGGTCCTGCAAGCATTTCTCCAATTGAAAATCCAAAGAGTCCACCAGATGGTTTAGTCCCTGCTTCATGTTTTGTCTGTTCTGTAGTTGGCATAGATTCTGATCGGCTTGTAGCAGGGCCTGTGGAGGAACTGGATAAAAATACTTGACTCACACTCTTGTTTGGGAGTGGGCCTGGAGGGGGCCGAGAAGTACCACTTTGGTCCATTGTTTGTTGTCTATGTATGCCCTTAGGTCTAGATGCAGATGTCAGTGAACCCTCTGTAACACTAGGTTTCATTTGCTGTTTCTGAGGTGCAGAGGGCTCAGTGCTAAATAGGCTGCCAATCGATCCAAAAAGATTTGACACACCTGTGGCCTCTTTATTTGCAGGAACACTGCCTGGCAAGGAAGCAGTGCTTCCAGTTTTGCTCTGTTCATTGAGAGATGTCTGAGAAGATTTCTGTGGATCTGAAATGGGTTCTTCCATTCCTACTGCAGATTTCAGAAAGTTCATGAAGCCTGCCTGTTGTGGTTCAGGTGGTTTCTCCACTTTTATCTCACTTGGCTTTCCAGTTGGTTGTCCGGGTGGTCCAGGTTTAATAAGAGATTCCTTTGACCCTAAAGGCACTGTGACATTGGGCTGTGTTTGTGGGGTTGCTTGTTGTACCATGGTAGATTGTCTTGAAAGTCTTGGTTTCTGTGGCACTGTATGTGATTGAACCGTGGGGTGAGTCACTTGAGCAGTTGTTGGTATTGAGGGCAAAATTCTTTCCCGAGTGGTAACTGGCCTCTGCACTTGTTGTTTAGCAATTAAATCTGGCTGAGTCACTTTGGCAGGAGATTCCTCTTTGACAATCTTTGACCTCAGACTCTGTAAGCCTGATGTAAGTATGTTCTTTGAATTTTTGTCAGGAGTTTTGTCACTAGAGGACATGCCAGTTTTGTTTGTTTCCACCTGTGATGTTTTGCCCACAAAAGAGGAGATGAGGGAAGAAATCTTTTTGACTTGGCGATTAGGTTGTTCTTCCCCTGGGGACACTCTCTCCCTCCATTCCTTCTCTGATACATCATCTACATGCTTCACTGTAACCCCAGTGGACGAACGCCGACGTTGGCATGGCTTGTAGCAGTTGTAAAGTAGCTGCTGATTAGAATTTGCAGTCGGAGTAGAGTTCAGGGAAACAGCAACCTTTTGAGCAAAAAATGACTTAATTTCCCGGTTGTTCCAGTAAGGGCCAGAGTGGTCTTTATTACGGCAGGAAAGGTCAATAACTTGATCTTCATAGTTGTAACTGGGCTGTCTTGGATCTATCCTGACTTTGTTTAATCTGTAAGATGTGAAATCTACATCTTGTTGCCCTTGTGACAGAAATGAATTTTCAAACATTTCAGTGAACTGCTCAAGATTTAAATTCATGATTTGATTTCCTTTTCTGTAGGCGGCAGACAAATCAAGAGGGGCATTAAGAAGTTGAGAATCACTGTGTTCTTGACCAGGTAGCCACAGAAGCTCATCCTCATTGTAAAGTGGAATTTTAAAGCCACACACTGTAACCATTTCACTGTCAAGCCATGCACTTGGAAAACCGTCTAATTTCTGTGCATTTCCCCAAGATTCACCTTCAGGGGCACATGCATACACATATTCACCTGCTTCATCCGTAAGCAAAGCATAAATATACTCATGATCTGTGTAGACAAAGTAGCCACAGTCACCATCTTCTGCTGGCCACCACATTCCTTGCTCCAAAAGTGCAAGCCACTGTTGATACCACTCAGTGTCTTCCAGGTACAGGGAGTCTTCCATCTCAGTTTTGGCACTTGGAGGACAGTTTGAGTCTATTGGTCTATTCAAATTAAAACTATTCTGATGGATCATACCATCAGCATTAAAATTTTGTTGAACTGCATTATCCATTCCATATTGCCAGTTAGCCGAATAGGATAAGCTAGGAGCAGTCTCTTCGTAATAACCTTCATGATATGAAACCCCGTTCAAGCTGTAAGTGCTTCCATCATTAAACGAGTGCCATTTCCCATACTTTGCAGTACTCTGTTTATTAGTTAAGTTCAACGCACCCTCCTCATTAGATATATATTCTGTGTTTCCCAAGTCTTCGTGGCTGTTCCATAATTTCCTCTTGGGATATGGTTCATCATTTCTGTGTCCCTCAAACTGATAGGGCTGAAGTTGATTTTGGCAAACAACACCTTGCCATGGTGTAGAGAAGTTAACGGTTTGATATGTATTTGGGGAGTTGCAAGGAAGAGCGGATGCTTGTAATGATGCACCTTCACAGTTCTGTCTATAGGCTTGTCCCTCCCCTTGGTATTGATAATTCAGTGACTCATCTTGAAACTGCTGCCAGAGAGAACTTTCACGGATCCACTGGTTTTCATCATAAGAGGGACTTGTTCCATAAGGGGACAACTGACCTTGGTAAGGATTTGGCCCTGTTGCTCCATACAAAGAGGAAGTGCTTCCGCCAATATATGGCTGCATGGACATTAATGAGGAAGTTGTGTGGCTTTGTAAAAGAGAATGAATGTTTCCTGTACTATAAGCCATTGGGTGAACTGACTGAAGTGAGCCAGAATAATATAACTGAGATAAATTGCCTGCGCTAATCGAGGAGTATGTTGCCTGACTCTGAAGAGATCTTGCAAAAGTAGCAGATGTTCTCAAGTCTAAACTCTCCGTATCAATTGTGACAGGTGTCCTGATTAAACCATGTCTGCTCTGCCCTGGATGGAAAGAATCTTGTACAATTCTTTGACAGCTGTCAGAAGAAGCACTTTTTAATATACCTGAATGTAGCTCTGTGAAGTTGGTTGATGATGTCTGTTGTTTTCTAAACTGACCTGTTTCTACGTGTTTAGGAGTACAAGGCTCTTCAGTTACATTTTTGCTAAACAGTCCAGATAAAAACCCTTGTTGAGCAGTTTGTTGAACTTTCTGTTTTTCTTCATTCTCTTGATGTGTTACATTAGTGTGTAGCTGTGTTTCTAGTGGTGTCTTCTTTGTAACTGTGTGATTATTGCCTTTCTGTTGCAGTGATTGTACTGCAGATGTCTGGCAGGTTGTGTCGATGTTTTCAGAAGATTTTGTTAACTTGTTAAACAACCCTGA
Organism: Serranus cabrilla; assembly: GCA_903364295.1. Classification (NCBI taxonomy): domain Eukaryota; kingdom Metazoa; phylum Chordata; class Actinopteri; order Perciformes; family Serranidae; genus Serranus; species Serranus cabrilla. The sequence continues at coordinate 151,780 of CAFUXE010000891.1, read as the reverse complement.
GAACACTCCAGATTGACTTGTTGCCTCCACATTTGTTTCAGCTGTCTGACTACTGGGCACTTTGATTTGCTGTTGTGTGTCATGAATGTTTGATGGCTGCTGCTGTTGGGCCATAGTATCTGAGGAGGATTTGAACAGTCCAGAAAGCAGACCACTTGCCTGAGTTGGTTTTTGTGCTGAGCTAATTTGTGGTTGATTTTGATTGGAAATTGAAATATTCCTTCCCGTTGGTTGCTCATGGCTGGATTTACTAGGGGCAATTCCCTGCTGTTGAGCCGGTGGGGGCTGTTGTGTCTTTATGTTGTCTGCTGATGCAAATTTAAAAAGACCAGATAAAAGGCCACTTTGTTGGGATGGTGCTCGCTGGAGTGGAACTGTCTGTTGTCGAGTAAAGCCTGGTTTACTTGTCTCCTGTTGGACTGCTTGCTGACTTGGTGTTCTATTCCTGAGATTAGGCCCTCTATTTGGGGCTTGAGTATTCTGTTGGTTGAAAGCCTGTTGATTATGTTGAATATTGCTTTGTTGGCGCTGAATTGATTGACTGCTGGAAACATTCTCAGAGGATGCAAATTTAAGGAAGCCAGACAGCAGCCCTTTTTGCTGAGACTGTGTTTGCTGAGTTTCTGCTGAAGTCTGCTGCTGACCAGTGTCATTTCCAGGGATGTAGCTCTGCTTTTCAGCTTCAGAAGGCTGTATGTTTTGTGGTATATTTTCTGTTGATGAAAATTTCAAGAGCCCTGTGACAAGGCCCCCCATCCGCGGTACTGAAGAACTTTGTTGTAGGGGAGGGTGATTCGGAAGCTGTGGGGGGTTACTGCTCCTAAGAGGTTGATTGCTATGGGATGCCTGCTGTGGCAAATTGCCAGATAGGTCATTGGTCGAGCCAAATGTAAGAAGTCCAGATAGCAGTCCTCCTTGTTTAGGTTGATTTGAGCCCATGTGAGGGATGTCCTCGTTCGAGCTCCCTTTAAAAAGACCCGTCAAAAAATTTTGCGATTCAGGCTGATTGGGAGCTTGTTGCTGCATTCCATGAGGGGCTGCTATGGGTTTCTGATTTGATGTGTGTTGTGCATGTGAGCCATGTGGAGAGTTGCTGCTCTGAGATTGCTGATTACCAGTAACATTCTGGTTTGAACCAGAGGGAGTGGAGGTAGGGTTAAATATGCTGGAAAACCATCCTTTATCTGTGTTTTCCTGGGGCACAGCAGAACTCTGGGTAAAGGTTGTGGAGCCTGCTGAAGAAGAATCATGATATGATTTCACAGGATTCTGTGTGCTCGTGGAGGCACTAACATTGTCACTGGATGCAAACTTTAAAAAACCAGAGAGCATGCCTCCCTCTGCTTTGGGATGTTGCTGTGTAGAGACATTTTCAGAGGAGAGGAAAGGCAGTTTAAGCTTACTGCTTAATAAAGGGTCCTCCACTGGTTTCCCTAGTCGGGGATCCTCTGTGGATCGAAACACTGGATAAACTGCCACAGGTGGAGCTCCCTGAGGTGGAATGGGGGCAGAAGGTGAGATTAATGAACTCAATGACTTCTTGAAAGGGCTAAAGAATCCAGTGCTAGCTGATTGCGTTTGGCCAGTTGGCTTCGCCGGCCCCGGTGCAGGCACATTTTCTTGTGTGTATATTATTTCATTTTGTCTGCCATATATATTTTCAGCTTGCTTTTGTTCAAAATGTTTCTCTTGTGATGAACTTCTTACTTTTTCATTGACTGTCACTGACTGTTTACCTTGATGAATATATTTCTCATCCCATTGTGTATGGTCTTGAGAATATGTGGACTGTGGTGCCTGTTCAGCTGAGCTCCCATTATCCCCTGTTGAAAAAAGCTTTAAAGGATTCAATTTCCCCAAGACTGAATTTCCTGGGGTATTTTGAGGTTTTGTTACAAACTCTGGTATATGTTCTTTTGTACTTTCAGTCTGACTCCTTGTGGGACCTTTTATTTCTTGATAATGGCCTTGTATCCTGGCATCATGTGGTGGCTGAGAAGGCAATGAACTGAATGATTTATCATGAGGACCTTCTACTGGAGATACAACAGCTACAGGAGCTGAAGCGTTTGATTTCGGAATAAAGGACAACAGCTTTGTGATTCCAGATTGGTTGGAGGGTTGTGCAGATGGTGCTTGTGGAGATGGGACAGGCTGTTTGGGGCCTCCACCTACTCTGTCAGTGAGAGAGGTAAATAATGAGCTCATGGTGTTTTTTACTCCAGAAATGCCCTGATCAGAAGTGTGTGATTGGTTTTCTTCCCTACAATCCTTTGATGAACTAGGTTGGTCTTCTCCAAAAGAATCTGTCCTATAGCTCCCAAGAGAGGAAAGCCTTGATTTGCTTGATTTAGGGAGAGAACCGTACTTGCTAATTTCCTCCTCTTTCTCAGCAAGGTATTCAGAAACGGTTTCAACTAGACACTGGAGCTCATCCATAGGGTCTACATATTCATCACTTGGCTCCTCTACAGGAGAGAGCATTGCTTCTGGGGCCCATCCTCCAATTTTCGCTTTTCCACACTTCTTCTCCCGAGGACCCTGAGAATTTTCTATGTGACCGGAGTAAGAATACCGGTCTTTGTATTGTCTTGCGTTCTCTGGGTGAAAGTCTTCTCCTATAAAGGAAATATCATCAATATCCTCCTCTGCTCCTATGGAGTAGTGTAGATCATCGACAGTCTCTAAATCAAAGTCAAATCGTGCCCTCATTCTAGCCTCTTGCTCTTTTTTATATGCCACGTAATTCTCCAAAGTGTGGTCCAGCTCATTTTTTGCCCACATCCTTGTCTTGTAGAGAAGCCCATTCTGGTATGGCCTGAGGCATGATGTCATCCGTTCCTCCTCTTCCTGCATTTCAACTACCTGCCGCATGAACAGCTCCCCTCTTTTCTCACGGAGCAGTGCAAGGTCAGAGGGAAACGCCTCTTCTCTCATTTTGTCTGCCTCCGTACCAAGCAACCCTCCTGGGTCCCTTATCTTTTTCTTTCGCCGCCGATCAATAGTGTCATAGCCCTCAGGGTAGGTGGCAGGCAGAAAACCACTGCGCTTAGTATTTTGATGGATAGAGGTATGCGATGGCTCAGGGTAGGTTCTTCCCATTCGAAGGATAACATTGTCCTCCTCATCATCCAAGAAGTCACTCAGCTGAGGTTTGCTATGCCCTTTGTATTTATTTTCCCAATCTTCAACCCCCATGCCAGAATCTACAGGTATAATTCTGACTCTTCCTTTCTGGTTTAATGATCTAATTTAGGTTAAAAAATGGATTTAACAAGGAGGTGGGAAAGGATACAGGGATGGAGAAGAAGAAGCAAACGAAGAAGAAGAAAAAAATGCAAACACAAGTTAAGCAGACGAATAAATGGATAAATTAAGAAAAGCATGCAAATGTGAAGAAACAATTCAGCTTAGTTATCAATGTTGTAACAATATTACAACATTATTAACCAGGATTACAGGCTAAATAATATTTAGCAGTTTGAAATGATTTTTCAGAGTTAAGCTACACTTAAAAACAACTGCAACTGCATGGTACAACTGCATGCGCAAGTGTGTAAGAGTGTGTGTGCCCCTGTTTGCATGTGCCTCTGTGAATTTAGATCTTTGTAAATCCCTACAGAAACAGTCATGCTTATCAGCATTTCAACACTCAGCCTGCATGAGAAATGCACGCTAAACCACCACCATATGGTGTACATTAAACAAGTTTTTAATCATTGACGAAATGCCTGTGTGTCACTGACCTACTCCCTCAATGTGTGACAGAGGGATTTCCTCAGTGATATAGCTAAACTCAGTTCAGAGTCTTGAAAACAAACTAAGAGGAACTTCAAACAACACAACAGACCCTTTTGACAAAAATGAAACAATGAGCGTTCCCTGGCTGTAATCCAATTTTTTTTCTGATGTAGAATTATCCGGATCAACTTCCTATCAGTCCACACAGGCAGATTTGCAGCAGTCTCACTGGTATACATGTATTCCATGACAATCCATGAGTGCACAAAAACTAGATTCCGTGAACTGAGGCCATTTGTCTTTTGGAACAAAACTGGCCTTGCCTCAAAAACGCTGTGTAGTGGTAATAATAATAATAACAATGTATTATTTCTATAGCATTGGAATCACAGCTAGTGTCTTTCCCTCTAATATTCTATTATTTCAATGTAAATATATAATTTTGTCACCACACACACTTCTGGCCATCTCAGCTACATTCTAACTTCAATCATACTAAACAAATAGTCTGATATTACCCCTGACATGCAAGTCGGTGGATAACAATAATAATATGAACTTATAGAGCTTAAATGCACTCCAGCACATAGGCTGTGGAATCAGGGTCTCTGATCTACCTGGTTCCTCTCTGATCCCTGTAGTCCAGGTCAAAACTGTGCATGGAGTCTGTGCAGGAGTCTGGGTGGTGCTGCTGCCGAGGCCCCATGGGATACTGGTGCATGGAGGAGTTGGGCTGGGCTGTTGTGTGGTAACGTGGAGGCAGACTGTTACTCGTCTCACTGCGGTAGTCACTGTCCCGGTCATCTACAGCACTGTCCTGGTCATCCAGAGCTGCAACAAGCAACAGGGTGAGTGGAATTAATTTATCTTTCCTGAAGTATTCTTCAAGTGGCAGCAATCAGCATTAACTCATGTCAAAGCAGAGGATGCATCCTAATTCATATTTTGCCTCTCTGGGCAAAACTGTTAGGAGTTGTTGAAAAAAACAAACTGGGGTCAGCGGATACCAGGTTAATAGGGAGACTGTGAGGGCCAAAGTAGGTCATGCACATTTAAAATACAGTCCCTTATATGTGCAAGCTGTCAGAATGTGAAAAACAGAATGTGATATTTTGCTTTTATATATATTCACTTGAAAACCGTACAAATAAGTATACTTTTTGTTCAAACTGTTATATTCTAAATTTTTATATATTTATTTTTTATATTTTTTTACATGTTCTGAATTGGAAGCATTCTCTTTTATTCACGTTTTACATAGCATCCCAACGTTTTTGGAATTGAGGTTGTACAGCTTTAACAGTTATTCTAAATAAGGGTTGGTCATAAGCAGAGCACATAAACCACTTTCTGAAAATAACTCTGCTCAACCCAGTAATGACCCTAAGAAAACTTTCAAGAGGTGACCAAGTTTAGTGTCTGCTGCAGGGGACAGCTGAGTTTATCTTTTTCAAATGATAAAGTTAGAGGGTGAAATAAGCTGATCTCTTGATATCTCTTGTGATATGAAATGTCAGGGTGACATTATATATTTAGCAAAGACCGCCACCTATCAGTTCTGTGCTGCAACTGCAACTTCAGAAATATGTCTATCAGTAAAGCTAAACATATTAAAATATCTTTTAGTATTCTCACTGCATAGTCTTTCTAAAAAGATGCATGGAGCAGAGGGAGGGAGAAAAATAAAACATGAGCCTTTTTTAAATATGTGTGCTAAACCAATAATTCAAGGATAAATTAAATATGGCTCATGAAAGTTGCATGGCATCATCACAGATCATCAAAAGGAAAACAGTGAGAGCAGGAAAGGAAGTAACAAAAGGTCAAAGGGGGTTTATGTAATCATTAAGGAAAATCAAGTGTTAGAGTGAAATAATGAGAATAAAATGCATGGAGACCTTATAGATGACATGTTATTGGGGGAATATGGGGCATTAGGACATGCAGAGGGCACTGAGGATTGGCCAGGGGGAGGATTTCAAAGTGTGTTTTACATACTCAGTGGCTCAGCCCATCCGAAATAGTTGCCTGGTGAAAGTGCAGACGTTACATGTGAGAGGTACAGTCACAGGAGGCAGGGGTTGTGAAAACAAAAAAAAATGTCCCTGAGTTGTAATAGTGGGAGGATGAGGGAACCCCATCAGTGGTTCTCAGAGTGGAACACAAACTATTACAACAGTGAGGATATTTAGCATGTATATGGATAGACTGAATTTGAAATTAAAATTTTCAGCTCTGATTAAGAGGATTCAACTGCGTCTACATTAGGCAGCACAACAGGGTTTAAGAAGTGAAAGGAAATAAATCTGAAAGCTAGAGGAGTGGACAACTGGCTCCATCTAGAGGCAGAGAGGAGTATGAGCAGGCACACTCACAGCACTGGGAGGCTGCAAACGGCAGTGGGCGACTCTGAACTTCATCCTGAAGAGGGTACTACAGATGGGAGAAGGAGAAAAAAAAAACAACAGCCATCATATTTTCCATGTTGTCATATTGTTATTATTATCACAGTAAGTCACGAGCACCACTCCAACATGAACAGCATAAATAAATATAGCAGTTCTGCGTCATTAGCACAAGGAGATGTAAACAGGAACATGCAGTACAATAAGTGTAACATAACAGTGAAAAGGCAAATATAACTATCAAGAGAGGCACTAAAACCGTGCACTGTAATACAACAATGCAATGTTAATTCTTCATAGAACTAAAAGTAGTAAAATCTTGTTAAATTGCACTTCACCTCATCATGGATCCTCATGGTATTGATGCGTTCCAGCTTGCCTGTCCAGTACTGGGCCTCATCATCTGGGATGTCTGTTACACAAACATACATGTCAACCTGTATACAGAGTTAACATCCTGCTCCCTCTGATACAAAGCATCATATTCAAGGATGCCATCATAATACATTTATGCCTGTTTAATTTCTCATGAGCATCTTAGGGATAAGGAAATAAAAATAGTTAGCAATGGTCACAAACTGTGAAGGGAGGAGGACTGGAAAGATCAGAAACCTCATTCACTACTGCAACAAAGATCCAAAGTATTACACGTTTATAATTTAAACAAATACTCACTCAAGAGTGCCAGAAAATATAATTAACATAAATACATTTGGCTCCCAACTGACGTGTGTATGCTCAGGATGGGAATGTTTTCTCCTTTTTCCCCCTTAATATTTCCAACCAACAAAATTAATCTAAAAAATAAAAATAAAAAATGATAGTAAACACAATCATTATCACTCAGAGATATAATTTATTCAGTATGCAAAACATGACATGCCCCTGTGGTTTTTTACATTCACATGGAATGTCACCTCCTCCTTCAAACCACTTTGTTAAATTCATGGACAGAGCTTCCAGGACAACAAGGGCATCTGCCAGAGGAGGCTGTATTTTTTTATTGAGATGCAGCAAAATTGGACAATCAACCTTTTCTGTAAGAGCAGCAATATATAAGGAACTGCACAAAGTTAATCATTTTTAAAATCAAACTTAATCTAATTAGATATGTACTCAGTATTCTGAGGACTGTGCTACACTGTCTTCTGTTTCTTTTGTCTTTTTATCATTTGTCATTTTAAGTCGTATCAGGCACATTGGTGCAGATTAGTTTTAAAGCTAAACTCTGTCCCATATAATTCAAAATCAAAATAAAATTAAGAAGAGATCTGGTGCTCTCACCGTTCCCCTTTCTGAAGGGGAGCTGTGCTGCTCTGTAGACAGATGCACATTAAAGGCCACACACACAAAGGCCAGGGCTTCAAAGACACACCGACCCACAGCTTTAATGAATGGCTCTGGTGGCACAGAGAGTCACGATGGCCTCCTGCAACACTGAAAGGTCTCCTCTTTAAACAGAAAGAGACCACTCAGTGGACAGACACCCTGCTTTAACTTTGATGCCTTCCGATCACAAGGCTGAAGCCGGTAAGAGGGACTGTAACTGTGGTCAAACACGCACAGAGCAGGAGGAGCACAGGGGACATTCTGAGTTGTCTCCTGGGAAAATAAGATTAAATGAATTGGTTAACCTTTTTTTGTATGTGACTTCCTAACCATAAAAACGATCAATGCAGCTGTGTCTTACAGTCATACTTTTTGCCTTCTTCCTGTTAGAAATTCTTATAAAAGCATTCTTAATGGTTTCTTAATCCAGTTGGCCACAATGGAACAACCTGGCAAAGACCAAATGATATTGAACATAAGTTAATAAAGAAAGATCCACAATTGATGAGCCAGTGCCCTCAATTTAAGCAGGACAGAAATCCTAATCTCTAGTGAAACCAGATAAAGGACAGAAAGACAAATCTAAGAGTGTCCTGTTTCTAGCCATTAGTTGTTCAACTTCACATCCTGAAATGAAATCATTCCATTTAATTTCATTAAGGAAAAATGTGACCTCATGCTCCACTCATGCATGTTCTTGATATGGTCTTTACGTTTTCTGTTTGAGTTAGGATCAGTGGCAGGTACGGTTGCATAAGACTGAAGGACACCAGGTTAAATCGTCATCAGTTTGTTAGACAATGCCTCGGGCTGGATAGTAGCCTCAGAAGCAGACCGCTGACATTTCAGCTGGACACACGTGTGGCCTTTGTGTAACTCAGTGGATCAAGGTTTGATTTGCCCTACGGGGAGCCAGCATCACTAATGTACTCTCTACATCATGCACTCACTGCTGTCAGGGCAGGTACTTGAGATGACAGCATGAGGAAATGCCTTACATAAGCCACAAAGGTTCATTCTTTGAAGATTTTCCTCATTTGGAAAATTTAGCATCAAGGTTGTAATGATTCTCTGAATGTACAGTTTGGTTCAGACGGCAATTGTAAGTAAAAAAAATAAGAAGAACTTGGGGGAAACGTTCTTAAATCAACTTCAAGAACACCAAGGAACACTAAGGTTGACTAAAAAATGACCGTTATGTTTCCTTAACACTATCAATTATTTCAATAAGTACACCTTTTTACACCTTGAATGTAACTCCCTGTGCATTTTGATGGATTTTGGTGTCTGTCATTGTTTCCATTATTCATTGAATCCCTTGCATGTCCAATACACTAACAGCTGTCATTTACATTTCAAATGATTCTTTAAAAAGACAGGGTACATGAAATCCTGATTGCATGATTTGTTTTGATGCTCTCCACATTGATTTTACATTAATTCAGCTTAAGTGGTGTCAACTTGGGTGCTGTGCCTAAGCCTTAACATCGTAGGGAAAACCATGGATATAGCTGCGGCGTGGACTATGCCAACCAACTGATTGAGAATGATTTTATGTATATTTATAATGATATATTCTTGGTTTGGATTGCTGTTAAAATTTCTGTAATGGTAATAAGCCAGAGGTTCATTCATGGGACTACAAAACAAGATCCATGGATCTCATGTCGTCACTTAGGTTCTCGATTTCAGAACCATTAGATCCTGATTTAACACTAAAATACAAAGCAAATGGAAAAGAGGGCAACACTTGATATATCTCACCAAAAGGCAGCTCGAAGCGAGTGTCCAGCAGGACTCGATGTGGCGTAGGGTTCTTGGTGCCATATATCTCATCCGCCTTCATCAGGACCTCTGCATCCAGTAAGATCCAGTCGCCTGAGCCCTCCTGCATGCAAGATACATATATTTATATTTACCATAATGGTAACAAAAGACCTTCCCTGTGTCCATTCTTCTGCATACTCTATTTCCAAGAGTTCTATATCTCAGGTACATTTGTCATTTTTATAAGCAAATAACACAGAAGTCCTATTGAATCTGAATGTCTAGAAAATAAAAAATGGTAAAGAATAAAAACATTTTCCAAATAACAACCCCAGTAAGGAAATGGGAAAACAGATTTTGTAATCAAGGGTTGATTTCAGATTGCTTTTTCTCCATGTTTTGGAATAAAATCCTTCCTCCTGTATTTCTTCCCCCTGGACTATGAGAATCGTGTGTGCGTGAATATTCTAACCTCCTCTGACTGTTGGATACTCTTTAGAGGAATCCAGGCCGTCCCCACCATGGTGTCCCAGATGAGGCCTTTGTTCCACACCTCAACAATGAGGCCGAGATCCAGCCGGTTGATCTCACTGAGGAAAAAAAGGTGTTATTCAGGTATCAAGTAATGTCAAGCTCCAATATAACACCTTCGTGATAAATAGCATGGGAAATGTCAGAGGATAAAAGAGTGGAACAATAACTGTGTAGTTTGAGTCTTTGTTATCAGAATAAAAAAACGTGAGAAAACTTTACAAAATGTCATTCAAATCACACCCAATGAACCATAAATGTCTCCATAATTACAGCCGGGCCCTACCACTGCCTGATAACAAAGGCTACTTCCCCTTTTTGTTGTGCATTAGCTGTCATAATCCATTCAAGCCTTGTTTTGTCATTCAACATGCTATTCAAAGGGCTCAAAAACAGCTTGATGACAGCAGTAAAATGGCATATCAATTTTGAAAGGAGCCGCATGACAAGGGCATTTGCATATTCTCATCTGTGGCAGTTTACAACTATCGACAGGCCAAACAAAAGGAAGATGAGAGAAAAGATAATCAAAGAGAGCAGCTAATTGAGAGAAGTGCAGGCGAGAGCGCTGAGTATCCAGCTGTCCAGGTGCAGAGATATAGGCGTCAAATACATTATTCTAGTAAGGTATTCAAATCAACAGAGCCATTAAGATTCTGTTATCAAATCACATAGAATTTTATTTTCCTTCAGTATCATTGTGTATCATAAATGTCTTTTTTTAATGAAAATTTCATTTTGGAATCTTGTTAAATTTACTGCTGAAGCAATGACATGCAGTAAATATATAGCGAGTATACAGAGTATAGAGTAGATCTATAGGCTAGTGTTAAAAGTGTTTATTTATAGTGCTTAAGTTATAGTGCTTAAGTGTTAAAACATTTTTGTTATTTGTTTTATATGTTTCCAAAAACATTGGAACGCTGTATATGAAATAAAAACAGAATGAATGAAAATGTGTATATTTATAAAAACAGTTTATCAGTTTGAATAATAAAAATACAGTCTGCGATAATTTGCTAAACTTTTTTGACATATATTAAAGACAAAAATGTACATTTGATGTCCAAACCTTTTTGGAATTGAGGTTGATTTCCTTCTTTCTTAGTTTAGCTTATCTTAGCACAAAGACTTGTACACATGGGTAAGCTAAATATTAATAATAGGGCCAAACCGATGAGGAGAATCCTTTGGACAGAGAAAGGCAAAATGTTTCCACCTGTTTCTAGTTCTTATGCTAAGCTAAGCTAACCGTCTGCTGCCATAGAGTCACGAGTATCAATCTTATTATCTATCTGTTAACAAGACTGCTAATATGTGTATCCAAAATTTGATGGTCAACTGCCATTAAAAACGACATGCATTGGCAACATTTGGAGCTGAGTCTACTGTACATCTCTTAGCGATAAATAGAGTTTTGTTGTAACAGGTGGTGCTGAGCGTTCGCTGGAAGCGCCGATGAATGAATGTGTTTTATGTTGAATTACACCTAGCAGACACATCATTAATGGACAGTAGAAGGATGAAGGTCTGGAAAAACAAACACTGTTGCAATGAGGGAGTTCACAAAAGACAAACAATGACACACATGCAACAACGTGCCGGCTCTCTCGTCGCCATAGATACCTTTCACAGGGAAAGTAAAATGAGGAAATTAAACCAATGAATTACAAGGAGGAAATGAACAGCAGCTGTTTTACAAGATCGTTGCACAGCTTGAAAACAAGACACCTTTCCTCTGGCTAATAGAGCTCATTTGGGGTTTCAAAACTCCTGGATCATTTCTCTTCTAGATCTGTTTGGCAATTTGCCTTTTCTGTAGAGTTCTGACATAACTGAAGGGATGGAGTGGATGTACATGCTGACTGTTGTACTTTACAGTCTAGGATAAAAGTGTTTAAGGATTGTGTAACATTTACAACATATCTACAATTAACAAAAAGTTGGTGCTCTAAATGACTGAAATTTAATTAGTTCAATAAATCTTGAAGCTTGACCCCACCGTGTCTGTGTTTAATAACTTACAACATGAAATCCTGTTCCCAGCACGGCTGGTCGCCCCGCACCGTGATAGTTGTGCTTTTGACATTCTGCACCTTCAGCGTCACGTAGGTGTTGAACTTGTCTGAAACAAAAGAAAAGGGAGATTATAGTTTTAATTATAGGAAGTTGGTAGCAATATTGTCTAATTACTGAGAGCATTTGGGGGGGGTTGGAGAGACTTAAATTATGTTCTATAAAAAGAACATATAAGGAAATGAACAGAGAAGAAGATATAGATTATTAGTAGTAAGTGTCAATATATCTGTATCAAAGAATAACGTCTCCATTTTGGCAAAACTACACAATAGTACAGTCAAATGCTTGATTTTGAGTATGCAAGTCTTTTTTTCCAGCAGCCTGAAATCAAAGAATAAAGCTCCCCTTGGTGGTTCTCAATTCCAGAATTTGAGTGAAAAATCTTTTTTTTTAATGTTGTCCGAAACAATCTTTCCACAAATCCAGGAATCTGTGCATGCTGTGTGTGTGTTTTGTGTTTGTTAGTCCCAACAACCATTTATCTGATCGATGTCAACAGGTTTGTTGCTGAGGAACCAAGGAAGTGCAGTGCTTAAGATGATCTCGAATTGTGTGATATTTTGGGAAATAGATTATTAGATATACAACAGAATCAATACCTACTAACACATAGCGCACATGCAGAGCAACACCCACTACGTTTTGCTAAAGGGTGCGATCGTTAGTAAATACTGTCCCACTTTCATCTGAACTGTTAAATGTTACAAATGTCTGCAAACAGCCTCTACCATTGCTGGAAGACACAAGTATGTCATGTTAGGTGTATTGATCGAGGCCTTAGGATGCACAATAACACATTTAGAGTTGTTTGGCTGCCCCAAAACTGCACTGCACTAGTAAATTAAAACTTATTGACAAAAAAAAGATGTACTGCCCAGTGCTTCTTTTAAGGATGTTATGAAATGAAAAACTGTATTTAAACAGTGGAAGCAAGACGTTCAAACTGACTGTAACAGTAACTAGGCCAGCCCTACTTTGGCCTCGTGTGATAGAAAAAGACATCAGGAGCTGCAGTGAGAGGGAAAGCAGATAAGTCTTTTCATCCCCCCCTACTATGTCAAGCCAAGCCATGCCAGGGCAGCAAACCGACCCGAGTAATCTCCAAAGAGAGCCAAGCCCGTGCAGCGGATACCACTAGAGGATCCTGCTGAATGTGATGTCTCTCCTGCACTGTGAAATACAGCTTCTCTTGAACAACTCTTTATAATAGCCCTCTACAGATGCAGCATGTAAGGGAGGAAGTTCTGCTGATGATGTAATAAAGATGTCACTCCTGACCTGTTACTGCTACAGAAAAGGTCTCTGTCAGCCCGGATATTATCAAGTCTTAAATTGAAAATCAGTTGGATCAGAGGTTACGGCAGCTATTATAAGCAAAGACTAAATGGCCACTACTGTTGCTTATGAAACCGGCATTTGAGACATAGAGTTCAAGCGCCTATTTGCCAGCCTGTGTAGACAACTTTCACACCCAGTGGTCTCCGTCAGCCTCCTCTCTGCCAGTAGAGCCGGTCAGCAGCGCCACAACAACCGTCTGCACCAGCTGTCAGTGCTGGGCGGGGTGAGGGCCGAGGGGGGTGGAGAGGGATTAAGACAGCCCGTGACACGGCCACCACTTTTCATTTCCTGCTTTAGGACGGGGGAGCATCAACACGTGCCTGCCAGTGGTGCTCATTCTCGCTCTGGTAGATACCAGCTCTGCACCACCGGTGGTCCTCCCTGTGAGTCCTCCTTTCTAGCAGAATAAATGCAACCCCCCCTACCTGTGCACAAGAACAGCTGGTGGAGCAGGGGAGGGACGGTTTAGATTGAAATGCTGATATTGAGTATAGGCTGTGGTATAGAACTGTGATGGACAAAATTCTGTTTAACCCTGACATTTCTGCACATCTGCAGATAAAGATAAGGCTAAAATAATATTATTAGTATTATACCATTGCCATTTAATTGGACGTCAGTGATTGATGTGTTTCCAAGTTCCCTGGCACAATAAGAGCTTGTTGGGAGGAGGAGCAGACAGCAGCTCTGGAGACAGACCTTCACTTAGCCCATAGAGCAAGTGAAACTCAGCCAGTACAAACCGCAGCACCAGTGATGTCACTCAATGATTTGCAGTGTTGCTCACAATAGCCTATGCATTAAGTCTCCACACCCATATAAATGTGGGTGGTCTAAATAACACAAACCCTGTTAGTACAGAATAACACAATACAATTTAACAAACTGCAGCCTCCAAAATGACCATAAAGTTGAATCAATATCTCTCTAAAGCATGTCACCACCACAGCCTTAATGGATGTAGGATATATTGATATATTGGATATATAGGGCTTACATATTAGTCTGCAAAATATTCAGTTTACTATCACTTAAGACAAGCTGGAATAATGTTTTATGCTTTGCGATCCATACATTGGATGACAATCATTTTCATGATCACTTTAGCTCTCAACTACAAAACAAAGTGCTGTTAAATACACAGGATATATACTAAAATAATTACCGGTATATTAAATTTGCATACAAAAGTGATAATGAAATAATAATATGTCATGTCAATTATATCTTATAATATGTCATGATGACAAAAACCCACAAGCAAACCCTGAGAGTCCGCCTCCAGACAGATACACACATGCACTTCAATTTTAGTTGATGGGAAAAAAAAGCAAGGCATCAGCTGCTCCTTTGTAGACTGATCACCTGACCACACTAAACAAAGATTTTGCTGGTTACCGCGGCAACATATTGAAACATTTACTCTGCACATAGCCTTTAACACAGCAGCCAGATAAGTAAACGCAACTCTTGACACAATGAGACAATAACCAGTTGACACAGATGGATTCTTACATTCCATTGACACACAACATAAATAAACATTAAATTAGGACCCACAACAAAAAGCTGGACTGAAAGGCCCCAGTGACCCATGTGCCATGGATTGTCTGAAAGCAATGTCCATCCTACAAGCACGTGAGTGAAAGGAGACAGACCTAATTACTGTCTCGAGGGGACAGTAGGACAAAACACAGGCATTATTACAAAGGGGCCTGGGGGATGCTCAAGCCTTTCCCTAATTAGATAGTCCATGCCTTGTGCCACATTTGGGCCGAGTCCCATGAATAGAAGAGATGAGATAAGGGAAGAGGATGTATGGATTAGATAAGAGCCACTTAGTGGCTGTGGGCCCTTTAAAGCAGGTGTCCACAACATGGCTGATACAATCTCACTGTTGAGGAGAAAGCAGCGAAAACTGCCTGGAAAAACACAAAGTATGCCTGCACACGGAAGCCTGAATTATTCTGAATTTGTCAGGCTGATGCCAATATTCTCTTCTTTTTTCCTTTTTTTTTTTTACCAATAATATAAGCCTGACATGAACACATAACAGAAACACAAACTATTTTGTGGAAGAATTAGAGCACTTGATTTACATGCAGCTAACAAATCAGAAAATTATCTTTTTTTTCTTATTTGACATCTATTTATACTTACTGATAGATCCATAATAATGCAATAGCAAGTGAAAATATTAGCCTTGCCAATATCCTGGTCAAGGTCCACCACAGGCACAAAAACACACAAGATAAAAACACATATATCAAGCATATACCTAACCTAATCTGGGGTTAAAAGTTACAGGCGTGCAAATTTACCCGAGGCAGAAAAGGTGGCAAAGGTGGAGCATGATGCAAGAATTAGTCTCATGTTCCAAAACAAATAAAAAAGCAAACTGTGATAATGTTGTAGTTATGAGGGCATTAGCTTTGCTTATGTGATCTTAGCATAAAGAAAATGGAATCATCTAGGGCTGATGTTAACATTGAGTTAGTTAGCAATAAATGTCGACAGTCAAATTTGATCATCAGCAAAATGATAAATAGTAAGTAGGCTAGCAAAATCATTGAGAATAACGCTAACCCCTAGTATAGTAGGTGAATACAAGAATGAAAAGTTCAGTTGCAGAGAGAATGGGCAGTGCGACGCACTGGCTGTCTGAAACATTGGCTGTGCTCTGAACATTTATCGTAGGAAAAAGTTGCATTGATCCCAAACAGCGAAGACAGTGATAAAAGGAAACTATTTCAAAAGAGTGACAAAGTAATACAACTGAACTGTAAGCGGTCAGCAAAAAATACAGCTTCCCTGTCACTGCCTCTCCTTCCATTCATTCACAAAACAGACTGACAGCCATGATACCCTTATTTTAACTTCATGTGACCCAATCACCAGACACAACAAAATAAGGTGCACATTTATAAAAGAGACCCGACCGAGGGCTGGGCGGTGATTAAACACTGTGTGATCACAGAAATCTTTCCATCAGAAGTCATTCTTGGGTGATCTCGTCATACTTCCTCAAAATCTTGGGCAGACTTGTGATCTTGAAAATCCCACTGGTGCAAGGTCATGTGATATATACAGACATAAACTTGTGGTGGTAAATACAGAGCAGAAGGAGGGAACCGGTTCATCTTACTGAAACCTGGTCACATTTTTGACAGAATTTTAGTTTTTAACTCAAGTGTTGTCTCATGTTAGGTAGTTGATTGTTGTTGTTTTTTAGTTAGTAGCCAATGGTAGTTACAAATTAAAGAAGAAAATAGACACATCAAATGTGATACCATACAGTACGGTTATTTTATACCATTTTTAAAATCTAATTTATAGAACAATCTCTTTGTCGTACACCTTATGTGGCATCTTAATGTTGCTGGTGAAGGTTATATGAATCTACTATAGATATATACCTTAAGGCATGCATGCAGTCAAAAAATGACCTAATTTAAATCCCTGTGACCCCCAACCGCCTCCATTCCAACTCTCAAAATCTCATGGGATCTACAGAATACACACAAATTGTCGATTTTACCATAAAAGTGTAACAGTGTTCCCCCTCTATAGCTTTGCTGGACCTTCCTATAAGGAGAACTGATTCTAACATGTTAGACTGCATAAAAACACACACAGCAGTGTGCACATGTACTGTCATTCTGGCTTACATAAACACACACATACGCAGTGCCATAATGAAGTCAGTGTGTTGTAAAGAGGAGTCATCAGTTGAGGTGGGAGGATGCAGGCTACTTGTCCTGTCCATGTTTAGAGACTGTTACCACATCCTGTGAACAGCCCACTCCCCCCTGAGCCCTCAGTCAAGCTTCTTCATCCATTATTGACTGATGATGAGTTTTTCAATAAATTAGTCAAGGAAATGCAGGCAGTTGGAAAGCTGACATTTCAAATTCAGACGTCTCATCAATATTGCATGCAACCAAAGACACAAACCTATTGGATGACTTTTCTGCGATTGTTGGGACCACCTGATGAGAAAGTTTGTCCATCTAGAGTACACAGAGTTCTAGACTGAACATAAAGTGAACAGTTTATTTTGGATGGGCAATTAAACAGAGTTTTATTAAAAGAAAGGCGTGTTGTTCGGGAAATGAGATCTAAATTCTTACAGACAGAAAATGTGTGCAAGCATAGACTCAGAGACAAATTACAAACGCATAAATCCAGCAACATGCAGCCCTTATCAATCCCCGGCTTCCTGTGGCAATCAGCGGCCCATCCAAGGGCACCTCCAGCTCAACATATACAGTATAAAACAACAGGAACAACCATCATTCTGAAAGGGTTCCAGAGGAAGGACAAAAAGTTCTATCTATCTATCTGAAGGTGTGGTGAACGTTCAGTGCAAACACACATCTCAGACCAGCCTTATGTAAACTTTAAGAGCTCTTCCAATTAATCACACGTCACTACGCAGAGCAAGTTAAGGTTATCAAGAGCAGAGAGGAATAATAAATAACCGTATCATGTTAAGTAATTCATTCCTTGAAGCTGAATAAACAGACAAAGTGCCAGTTCTAACCAAGGCTATTCAAGTACAGGTCAACGCAAAAGAATACGCAGCTTTGATGCACAATGGATTGTAACTGCAACATAACAGTAAATTTAATCTCATCAAACTGTGTCCTTAAGATCAGGAATATGTCTAGACTCATGTGAGCTATGACAGTAGTCAAGCTTTAGATATAAAGGCTGCTGCAAAGAAGCCACAAATCCAAAAATATGGATGCCTCACTCACGTCTTCAACCTGGTACCACAGTTTAAAGCTGGGCAGATTAATGTCACCAATACTGTATCTGACCAAATGTGAAATATCACTGCCACCATCTCTCCTTCTGGTCCCGAGTTATGGTGTTGTATATTGGCATTTTCAAGTATAGTAAAAGTCACATAATTTTGGGAGTACTTAAAAAGAATTCACTGCAGATTCTACTGATTCACCGTAAGCCGACAACACCAATACATCATGATCTAAGCTTGCCAGCCTCAAGTAGATTATCTTTCTAAAAAATGACCTCTAATTAATACAATTTTAAAAATGCAATGCAAATAGTCAGCCCCAGACTAGCTTGTCACCCACACAGTGCTCTTTTCACTCGACTCTACTACAGCATGGGCAAAACAAATAAACATTTGGACTAATAGAGTGTGAACATGACCTTTGGTGTTCTAAATCTCATGCCGGACTGTATTTGACAAATCCGTCTTTGCCCTGCAGCCAAAAAAGTGCATGATGTTTACATTTCGCCTCCGGGAGACGACAATAGGCTGAACTGAACTGCCCTGATGTTTGCTCTGGGACAGGTGTCACATGTGGTGTGGCCCAGGAGAGGGAGGGGAGGGCAGCACAGACTGACAATCTAAAACCAATATCTCAGAGTGGAACAGTGCTGCTCTGGACACCTAAAAAAATCCCTTTGTTTCCTCAAAAGGAAGAGGAAAACACAGTCTCACAGTCTGAGCTGCTGGGTAATTCACTTTAGCAATTATCCTCAGCGAATATGGGGTCAGTCAAGGATTCCAATGAGAGTAAAATGTCACAGGCCAATTGAAAGCCTGTCTATATTGCTGCCTGCTCCAGCCAGAAACGTCACAGGGCTTAAAGGAAGGCGTGAGGCTGAACACTAGAGGGATTTGCCTAGGTGGGGAGCATGGGGATTTGGACTTAGCAGCAAATGATCTAAGCTCACCTGTGCATAGCCTGGCGTGGAAGGACACTGGATTACATCATACAAAATCAACCTGAGCTATCAACCTGAGCATTCAGTGACTTGCCAGAATTTGACTGATTAACCTACATAAGAAAATGAGTGCATGTGGCATATTTCCAAAAACAATAAAGCTAATGAGCTTTTAGGTAGGCGAGCTGTGTCAAGGTCTGGCTCTGTACATTGTAAATGGCCCAATTATTGGATGTGCTGTGTAAATTTCCCTTCAGCTCAACACTGGGAGAGATAGCTGTAGATTACGTTATTGAACATATCACAGAATATGCTCTGAACTACAGAGGTCAGTTTTTCTATTTGTCAACAGGATTATGGAAAACTACAGGGCCCAATATTCTAAAACCTGGCAGAAGGCCAAGGAAGAACCCACTGAATTTGAATTGCAGGATGGAAAAAAAAATTATTTTCCTCTTCCGTTAACACAGCGAGATAGGGCATTTGTGCTGCATTCATGGGTTTAGTATAACGGTAAAAATGACTCTCAGTCACATTTCATAACTCACCTGATCTTTTTCATTTGCTCATTGTTGTCACACAAATGAACCAAAGTAAATAAGCGCACCATAATTGGGAAATGGGACCACCTGAGGAGCATGTACGTGTATCCCATTCAGGATTATTACAATGTTTCACTGATCCTACACCACCACTAATCATAATTTTTCAATTTTCTCAGAAAAAAATTGCACTAAAACTCTTTTTAGAACTCGATACCATCTTTCATTAGGTCTTTTAATTACCTGTAAATATTTAGTCAGTTGATTCATAAATATAAGTGCTCTGCTGACGAAGTGCAGGTCAACTTAGGCAAACAGAAACAGTGCAGACAATTTAAGTGTTTGGTATCTTATATCTTATGTTGTATTATTTTCCATTTTTTGCATTCCATATGAGCCATTAGCTGCCGTTCTCTTGGCACTGGGCATCCGCCATTGAAAAACCCATCGATCAATCACTAGTGAACACCTGCAGATTTACAGCTTTCTGTTCTCCAAATTCAAAGACAACTCAGACAGTGCTCATGTTAAATATGGGAAACTTTGGTCGATGGGAGACAAATACAGTAAATGTTCATAGAAAACTAAAAGGCTTGCAAACACAAAGGTACTCACCTGGAGGTCCTTGGAGCTTGGCTTTTTTCACTGTAACACAAAAAAGAAAAAATATTAGGCTATGTGGAAAAAGGATTTAAATTGGGAACTGACTTGGTATCCCTCTGTAGGACTATGAGTTAATTGACAACAAAAGAAAAAGTATTACATTTATGAGTATAGTGGTGAACCTGGAGGGAAAAACAAGTCAGAAATGTAAACATATGTGGGTATGAGTAATGAAAGGAGGACAGGATCACATGTTATTGAAGCCTGACAGATTCATTTATATGCAGACAAGTGGTGAGTGGATGACTCGTGACACCTGAATCACACAAACAGCCTCACGATGCTGTCGTACGCAAAAGCAGGAACACTTCGTGTGCAGCCTAATCGGAACAGATGAGCGCTTTGTTTTGGAGGGAAGCTTTACGTCAAAATGTTATTAATAAACAAAAACATGGCTGTTATATACGTCATCCGTCCGGTTGGACGGCTTAAGATGCCTTGCTTCCATTTCCCCATTACTTTCCTTTTCCATATTAACTGTCATTAAAGTACTCATCTTTATTTATTACCCTGATACACAATCTATTCTTAAATAAATGCAACCCAATCCAGAAATCACTGGAATAAAAATAAACATATCCTCTACTGGATCCTAATTTCCATGACCATCTTTACATCATTTAGATGTATTTCTTTATCTGTTCTCACATTAAAATATTATATATCTCCTATAAGACTTAAAACACAAAGATTTAGCAGGGGAGATGGGCTTCTAGTTCTGCCTTGCCAGCAACAAAATGCATTAACAGAGTTATGAGTGAAATAACCGACCAGTGATCTTCCTATTTCCATGATTTCTGATTAACATCAGGTGGGTATGACAATACTTTCGACATAAATAGGATATATCCTTCAACAGACAATATTTAAACCAATAACACAAGCATTTTGACTAATGTCTGAGTGTAATTCTTTTTTTTCATTGATTAAATCATATTTTCACACTTTTGGCAGTGAAAGAACACTATACAATTTCAAGTTGGGGCCTTTAAGTCTTTGCTTGTGGGACCCGACAACACATCAATATCAGTTAGGGTCCTTTCACACCTGAGCTGTTTGGTCCGCTAGAAACAAACTCTGGTGAGTTTTGTCCAATCGCAGCAGGCTTGAAAATGTCTTGTGGACAGATCTTTACTAATGATGAAGTAACCTTTACCCAAATATGGTCAGACAGTCACAGTTGCTTGCGGCTACACAAAAAAAAGTCTTCAAAATATTTAGTGACAGGATTGTGGCTAATGGATTAAATCACACAGTGAATCAATGCCGCATAAAAGTGAAAAACTCACATAAAAAATGCAACAATGATGCAACTTCACCGCACTGAGTCCACCACACTTTGTGAAAGCGACCTTAGTTAGAGCCTATTACTCTGCGCTGATTTGTGTTTGCCTCCAGATTTTCCTTCATTCTCTCTCTAGCTAACAATGACGTAATCATGACATTGGCCCTGACAGGATCTATGAATATATAATATAAAGCTTGGACTGAGTGAGAGCTTTTACATTATGAGGGAAAAACTAAAGATTGACACCCACATTTTCTCAAAGCTGATAAATACATTTTTTGATTGTATAATACCAACTTTAATATAATCAAGAAGCATAAGCCGAGACAGCTGTATCACAAAACACAACAGCTGGTAAACAAACACACAAAAAACAATGGCAAAAAGTGGGCCAGGGCAGATGGGTATTAAGATAAAAAACGAGCACAAAAAAAAATGTGCGGTAACAGGAGGCTTTTCCTAAAACTGCAAAAAAAAAAAAAAAATCAAAGGGAAATGCTTGTGATGTATTTTGGTTTATTTTTAGATCATCTTTAGCCCCTTGATGCATCTATACAATAATGTTTATGGGATTTCGAAGCGCTTTGGGAGGGATTAATTGTGATTGCTGTGGCAGGGTTATGTGTTCAGGCATATAAACTACTAAAGCTTTGGAGCCTGGGATGGCAGATGGGCAGGACGGGATGATAGAGGCACAAATGAAGCTTTCATATTTTCATGTAACACACCCTGTCTGCTCTCTGTGCACATAAAAAGCACTATGCAGCAGAGAGAAGTATTTATTTGTTTCCATTCTGTCTGAAATGTCACTCGTGATCATGAATTACACTACAACATGCAACAGTGCTTCCTCCATCGAACTATTTTACATCCCCAAATTTTAGGGAAGTTCAACTCAAGTCTTTTTCCAGAGTTGTCATTTTGGATAACGATGGGAAAAAGGAACTTTGTTATCACAAAGGAGGAGGAAAAAAGCGTTTCCTGTCTTGAACATACCTCACTGTTAAGCGGAAAGGGAGCAGTGGAAATGTGGAGAGCAGTCAGCAGTGTGAAGTGTTTTTTTTGGCTTTCCACTAAGCCTTTTAGCCATGCGTACAACTCTTTGTCACTGGGACAAATGAGCTGGCACAGTGGCCTTATGTCCTAAACTGCATGATGTTATTTAGGGCATGTAGAGCAGAGGGTAATAAAGCAGGGGGCCATTATGGTGGAAACTGATGCTTATCATTTTCTGTCCTGGGCCGTCCATGGCTTTAGAGGCCATTTACTTCATGACACTTTCACAATTACCCTATAAATCTACGGATTTTTTTTTTTCCCTCACCTTTCCCAGTGACTTTCTTCTGCCTGTAACTTGATTTTAATGTTTTAAAGTAGGCAGATATTTTGGTCACAGCT
>CAFUXE010000891.1:105588-128491 GCA_903364295.1 Serranus cabrilla | reverse complement strand
TTGGGAAAAAAATAGTCCTCTGGGTGCGTTTACAGAGTGGTGAAAAATCGGTGCACAATCTACATAAAAGAGGTCTATTTTCATTCCAGCTACAAAAAATATTTTATTGGCTGCCATATTAGTTATCGATGAGTTTTCCTCCTCTAAAATCAGGATCGGCAGCGGTGTCAAAAATCCCCTTTTGGACAAGCTCTACTCACAAGTGCCTGATATGTACTTGACAGCATTACAGGAGTTTCATTCCAGAGGGACAGATAACAGATAAAACGTAAGTGTATCACGGCCAAGTTTTATGTGTTTTTTTATTCATCATCTATTCATAATTTTACCCTTTTCACAAGAGCCCGGCCGTTTTATCGGTTGCATAATTTTATCAGTCAATATTGACCTATTGCAGAAATGGTGACCTATTAGAAATGGTGTTTTTAAATTCTCTATTTAATGATCACCAATTTGTATTATGTGTTTAAGAACGCAGCCTTCTAATCAGTACAAAACTGTTGCAAAATCCACATAGAAAAGTCTATTTTCAATCCAGCTCAGACATAGCCATCTGAAATAAACTGGACTTGTCTGGCTTTATAATCACATGGCACATATTTACTACAAAGTGATAATGGAATACCTTTTCGTTGAAAAGCCAAAATATATATTTTTGTTTGAAATATGCATTAACAGTTTTTGAGCTTCAAAAGAAACAAAAGTGTGGATGTTCCAAATAAAAGGATGAGGAAAAGTAGAAACAGGAAGAGATGCAGGGATCTGCTACTGCTGCAGGAGTGGTACTTCCTCTTTGTGCTGGCTGCTGAATCTGATCAGGTGGAGCCAGTGTAGGAGGGAGAGAGAGAGGGAGAGAGAGAGCAACAGATGGCCAGGGGATTACTCCCACAATCTCTAAGCGCTCTCTCTGCCTCACTCTGCCTCTTCCTCTCATAATTCCACTACTCTGCTGCTCGCTACGCTCAACCACTCTGCCTGCAGTTCTGTGCTCTCTAGTCTGCAGGGCCTCTGTTTCTCATCCTTTGTCTTCTTGTAATAGCTCCTCACCTACTCAGTCACCCGCAGAGCCGAAGTCAAATAAGCAGACTCAAAGCAAACAGTGTTGATGCAGTTGTGATAACTAGTGTGTTCCTAATCCGTGGCTTGAACACTTGAATGACTGGGGAGTGTGCCACGACAAAGAACTGCTACATCACTGTTTTCAATGAGAAGTAAACGCAATTTCACTGTATGTCAACAAAGGAAAAATCAGCATACAAAAGATGTGATGATGCATGAAACAGCCTCAACATCCTGTTTGAATATAAAATCCCAGGAAAAGAAAGACAGTTTACCTGCTCAAAACAAGCCTAAAGAGACCAGATGGCAGACTTTGCTTGGCAAACATTTATATTATATAACCCACATTTACCTGCTATTTATTGAATTTCATTGTTTTATTGCTTAAACCTCCCACAAGGTGTTAACCTTAAGCACAGTTTGGTCAAGTGCAACATCCTCATCCAATAAAAAAAACTCCACATTACAGCACATCATGGTCTGTTAGTTGCATGACACACTGGGCAACATCAACTCCATTCACCACTTTCCCCAAAAACACGCAGGAGACCATATAAGTCCTTTAGACCAAGACCAACAGCTCCCGTAAAAACTCCCATCTGGTAAATGTGTGTGAGCTCTTCGCCTTCTGACCGATATTGGATTTTGGAGAAAAACTCACTGATAAGTTGTGATAACTGTCTGATAAGTTTAGTGAGGAAAAAAACTGAATGGCTACTTTCAAAGTGGTCCCTTGACCTCTGATCTCAAGATATCTGAACGAAAATGGGCTCCATAGGTACCTATGAGTCTCTGTTTTATAGAAATGTCCACTGTATGATAAACAAATACAGTTTGGGACATAAAACATGCCTTGGAATGTCTTGGAATTGCATACATTTTATATTACTGGACAGCTGAGACTTGTGTGGATTCATGATAATGTTAATCAATAAAGCAGCAATTTCATTGTAGAGAGAGAATCTTTGAAACGTGACCTCTCTGAATAAAATGACCTGCTGTGAGTCTGGACAAGTGAAAGATAAATTAAATTGTCTAATAGACAAGTGTCTCAAAAAGTTATTACCAAGCCCTGACCTGTACCAACTACTTCCCTAGCATTGGAAAACACCATGTATTCTGTGATCACATGTTTGAATCTCTACAACTCCACTAGTGCAGCATCATGGGGTCCATGTGAACCATGCTTCCAGTCAGCCCTGTCCTGATCCACAGCAGGAGTTTCCCCCACATGTCCATGTGCAAGGGCAACCACTTATCTGTTGTGTAAAGACATCGCCATGGAGATGAAGCTTCTCGACTCCCAATAAATAAGCAACATTGTCAAGCTGTGCTATCAGGGGATGAGTCACAACATCAGCTAATCACACAACCCCTGCTCAAGCAGCCTTTTCTCTGTTATCTATGGGCTGCATAATTACAACCAGCTTACATCTGATATAACAGTAATCGATAAATGGATAGTGAAAGGTCCCATTTAGTACAATAACTCTTAATTGTCTGAGCCATTGGCTGAACTTTCCGAAGTAAGTGGAACCAAACTGACTCGCCTCTGTGACCTTCTCCCTGCCAGGAGCTTTTCTCTCTCCCAGCTTGGTGTATTGATGTCCGAATCTCTACTGAGGCTTATTGTTTTCAGGCTTTACAGAAAATACTTTGATTTTTTAGAAGAAGTAAACAGATTAACAACTGATTTTCTTTTGGATTTTATGTTCCCCACATATCAAAAAGCTGTTGCGTTTCTAGCTGCAAGACGACACTAATGTCAGTTTCTTTTTGTGATGACAGGATGATCTGAAATTGCTCGTCCTTAATGGAATATCGGCAGTGATCTTGCTGACACACACAAAGGGGGAAGAAGCTAAATCATTAATTCAAATATCAAAGTTTCCTGTTTTAAATGGAGGAGCAATGCCTATCCTTATATTTTTATGAAACACAACATATATTAGGCATTATTCACATTGGAGTACATGCTGTGGCATTGCATCAAAAAGCTGTTTAAACTATAAACTGGAAATAAAGATGGACAACCTCAAAGCTCAACAAAAGTAAAGTATATAACTTGATGGCCCCCTGGTCGCTGGCTGCAGTATAGGTCATGAACCCCGCATGATCCTTATTAATGGATACAAATACATTTTCAACAAAGACTGTCATTATAAGCAGATCTTATCATGCTGATATTTGATCATCTGTCTGATAAGTAAGGCTTTAATTAGTTATTAAATGCTATAAAAAGGCAATGTAATGTCCTGATTGACAGCTGTGATTGACTTGCCGTTGAGTCAGGCGGCTGTATGGACGGGACCTTGATACAGCAGCTCCAACCCTGATCACTACTGCACAGTCTCCACAGTCTGCTCCAGATGGCAGCAGGTGTATTTGGGATATTTTGCCATCATTTTTGTACACTGCAAGGAAGTGGAGAGGCCTCCGTCCTTGGTCCATCCTATGATTAAAACACCTAGTACCTAACACAAGGGTGTGCTTGATTCAGCTGGTGATTGGTTGATTGATAATGTGCATTTGATTTCCAGTAATCAATCATAGCGGCATGTCACAAAGAAAAATCACAGACAACTCGCACAATTAGTGACTCACTGATATGTGAAAACTGCTTTCTGCAACTTCAACAAGGAGGATTCCAGCTGATTAATTACTTATCAGAAACGTGAATAACATTTGCACAGGCATTGGAGAAACTTAAGATCCTGACAGAAGGTGTCTGATTCTTGTATAAACATACATGCATCTGAAGGATGTTTGGAGAGAATTAGGTGTACGCGAGGCCTGCAGGCCTGACTGCATTTTCCATTGGAAATTAAAATTCAAAAGAACTCACATATGCAATGCACAAAATGCATGATGGGAGCTATTTATAGATAAAATTGGAAGCTCCCAACACCCAAATGTAAATAATTAGATTAAACAGGATCAGACATGGCATTCACTGCAAAGGCTAAATATGCCAAACATCAGATGTTCAGTAAAGTTCTCAATATCTGTGCACTATTTACTCCTGACACAATGCTTTTGCCATTCTAGCAGTAACAATATGGTTAAGAGCAAACAAGTAAGGTTAAAGGAAGTCAGATAGAATGCAGTCAGCAGGACTTCTGGATGTTAGCTTCAAGCTGAATGTTGTTTCAGTGACAGGATAACAATCAACCACAGATGGAATATGCTCCTTGCTTGCAGACAAAATAGCTGCAAACTCTACTACAGGTGTAACAGCAGTTTCTGCTTGAAGTCCACCCAGATCTTATGCCAACAAAGGTTCAAATTTTGACCCCAAGACTAAGGATGCACAACGTATAACAGGTTGATAAATTCTCACCAGATAATGGGAAATTGAATTATTTATTTATTATTCCAGTAAAGAAATTATAGCCAATAAATAAAGTTGGTTTGCAGTAACAACATCAGCAGAACGCTGAATAGAGAGTCAAGCATGTTGTCGCTGGTGTGGACATTTCTCTAACTTTTTTAGGAAGACAACATAATTGCAATTCCACAAATATTCCACAACAAGGGAAAAATGTCTGCAGCTAACCTTCAAGTCACCTGAAAAATCTTCAGTGTGGCAAGGGTAAAAATATGAATCAGCAGCAGCTAACATTAGTGACAAAGACAGCTGAATTTATTGCACTTGATGATCATTTTGTCAGCTTATGGTGCATTCTGAGCCCTTGGTTGCAGATCTACCTGTCTTGTATAGGTGTTTGAATACTAATTTTAAATAGTCTGATTGCTACTAACATAAACGACTGACTATTATATGCCTTCATGTTTTAACTGCAGACTAAGCAGCCATGCTTTTGATTCAATAAACTTATTTTTTGTATTGAGGGATGTATTGTCAGTTACAATTAGTTGACATGTCCGGTTTGACATATTAAATCAGAACATTTCCGTTGTCTGCATGCTAAAAAGCAATAGGCTTTGGGCTCTTTGAATTGTTTTTTTTCTTTTTTAGATTGTTAAAGCATGTATAAATGAGGATTTAAAGAGTCAGAACTGTTGTGTGGTTAGGTTAGAGATATGTAATATTAAAATCACCCATCTTAGCTCCCTATATCCCTACAAAAAACAATAATCTAATACTGGCTTTGCTGGGATCAAAAGTTACAAAACTTATTTATTTAAGAAGAAAATCTGTTGTGCATTAACCTTGCAAAGTAGAAAAGGTTTTCCCTGTGGTTAAATCCCTCGTTTGTAATGGGAAAAAAACCCACACACTTTATGCCAAACTGTTTCAAAGAATAACAGTATAGGTAGTGTGATGGGTGTGGTTCAGTCAATACAGAGGAGCACACATGTGTGGTTACATGGAAAGAAGCCAGCAGCTCCGTTTAAAGCTTAAGGCATGATTTTCCGTCTTTTTATCCCCACCAAACTGCTGGGCATTGGTCTTGTTGACACAAAATAGAATATTGCATAATGTGCTTTGCTGCTGTAAGGGATGCTAGAGCAGGCGAGGATTTTTTTTGTGTTAACTCACCCCAGCCTGATCTCATTGAAACTTCAATTGCCTAGAATTGGTCCATGTAAAAAAAGACTTTCGCTTGGTTTTTAAAGGTGCTTTACACAAAATTATTCTATTGTTTATTATGATTTGGATCTGTACAACATGTATATTTTTGTTGGGGGAGATTACCCACGTGATAAGCTTTTATTTTCTCATATAGACCCTTGAACAATACAAGAAAGATCATTTTTATTAATGTCATTGTTATTCACTAAACTCAACAGTGCGGATCCCAAACAATCTTCCCCATGGTACTGGGATCAGTTTAACTGAAAGACATCTAACTGCTTTTATCATTATCAAATAATTATCTTATAATATATATTTCTCAGTCAAATTAAAATATTGAGCGATGTTATTTAGTTATATGCTAATTGAAGTCCAAATACCTCTTAATTTTCTCAATGTGTAAGCTAGCTTGTCTCCCATTTAGTAGTTCTTATTCTGAACTTTTTATATTGATGAATCTATGGATTACTTTTAAGATGAATTGTCCACGTCAATGTCAAAAAGTCAAGATGATATATTTAAAAGTCTAAAAGTCAGTCCAAACCCAAAGACACTCAGATTCAAATTAAATAGACAAAAACAGCAAATATCCATATTTGAGAGGCTTGAAAGTGCATTTTCTGCCATTTTTGCATACAATTCCCCCCTTGATTTATCGAAGTTAGTTGCCATTTTTTTTCTGTTCTCATCCCTCAGGTGACTAAGCATTACAGTTATATCCTGAACTGACGATGGGATACTTTTTGTTTTGTTTTTTGTTTAAAGTGAAACATTAAAGTGAACACACCACAGGACAGTGGATGTTTTGTTCTCTACAACAGCTGCTATGGTAAGCTATGTGGAAAGCTCCAACAAAATAAGGCCATATCAAATACAAACATATATCCTTGTTTGGAAAACAACCTTAATGGTCATTAATGCTCTTCACTATCCTTAGTAAGAGTGTGTTTTGTTTTTAAATGTAAAATCACAACCGGACAAATGTACTAGCCACTTTTGTCCTCCCTAAGGGGGATATCTCCTGACCAGAAAACCCGTTCTGTAAGATTTTATTTACTCTATCAGACTACATTCCACAAACTCAGGTGTTTCGTGTAAACCTAAAACGCAGTGTCGTTTCTAACCGTGTTAAGAAATAAAAAATATAAGTAAAACTCACCTCTGACACACAGCAACGACATGGCAACCCAATTTCAGCGACAGTCCAGCAGTTTCACACAGTTTGTGAAGCTCGCGCTCAGAGGAGATTCGCTCTGTCCGGTATCATTGTAACCATTAAATTACTACTTCTAATCGCTGAAAAGTTCCCAGCCGATATTTACAGGTGGTTTTCTGATGCTGGACTTGGGCAGAGAGCGACAGCCCCCCGCCACGGCCACGCCATTATCAAAACTCTCATAATCACAGGTTTTCAGACTGACGAACAACCTGAGGGCACAGAGGGAAAGAGAGGGAGGGGGAAGGCGGGGCCGAGGCACCTGTTACTGGCATCGGAGCTGTCCAGTGAGAATACAGTACCGCGCTAGTGGGCGGGGCCGTCTGCAATAGGCTTAACCAATTGCTGTGAGGGACAGGTTATGGGGAACAACAGGTGACGCACACAGACCCCGAGGACATAAAACACCTGTAAGTTTTCATAAAAGTTCAATTTTGGGGTGTTTCATGACTTTTTTTTTTTTAATGGCTCTGATTTTTATTTTTACTTTACTTGTATAGGTTTGTAATACATATTTTATAAACATGTATGTGTTTTTTCAAACAAAATATATTTTAAATGGAATGGGGACTGATTTATAAATTTGCAGCTTATACAACTGCATCTGCAACACATTAGATCACTAAATGCTTTCTTTTATTTCTCATTTTATAGTTCATTCTATTCTCTAATCTAATGCATTTAACATTGCATTATTCCCTTTTTTTATTCCAATATTATATCTCTGTCATCACTGTAACCTAGATATATACAATAAGTACTTTTTGCACAACAGAAAAAGAAATGGAAAAAGCAGCCTTCTAAAAAAAATTGCCATTTAAAAGACATATCAGACATTTATCCTGTATTATCTGGGTTTATCTCATCCTCACCATTTGATGTCAAAATGGTGAAGCTGACACTCATATGTGCTCCATTTAAATGAGCCTTTTGACCAGCCATTACATAAACCAAGAGATCCCAACCAACAGTAGGTTAAATTTGTTGATCTGACTATGGTCAATCAGCATTAAGACAAACCCAACAGCACCACCCTGTGTATTCAGTGAGTCATTACATTTAGTCCTGAATTAGTTATTGAATAATTTAATAGAGAGACTGGATACAAGACAGAAGCTTAAATAAAAGTTATTTTTTCCAACTACATCGGTGCAGAGAACCTGAATAATAAGTATATGCAGTTTGCTGTCTTTCCTGCCATCTGTCCTCTGTAGTAATAGTAGTGATCTTATAGCAATACTACATTTCTGCAAATGATCCTGTTCTCCATCGCACTTTTGTACTCCTTCCCCTTTTATTCAAATATGGGGTTCTTCAAGCAACTGTCTGAATACACCTTGCATATTATGTGAGTGCTGAGATATTTCTTTAATGTGCTCCTTACTGTTCATGTTGTATCTCTATGACAGTTTTAGAGGTTCAGAGATGTTTCTTCATCTGCTCAGATTGCTTTTAAGGTTCTCAAGTCTGGGAATGTTTGCAGATGGTGTTGTGTCAGATGCCTGGCACAGAGGCCCACTAATACATACAAATAGTAGAGTAACCACCTTTTTTGCCTAATTTATGAACCAACAGAAATGTAAATATATAATTACTGGGCCAAAATAACCACATATTGGTATGGCTGAAAAACCACATGGAAATTATATATAACACTATTTATGGGTAGTACGTAAACTTTACCAAGCAACTTCCTGTGCTAAATCGGCCCAGTACTGGTTATTTGACCCAAATTGGGTTAAAAATTACCTAGTATGGTCACCTCCTTAGCCAAAATATTAACTGCATTTTTTGTTATAAGAGAAATTGCATTTGTATCAATTGCATTGGCTTTCTTTACAATACAGTTGTGTACTGTGCAAAGTACAAAAAAAGTCCAGCAAGGGGGAAATTTAGACAAGTTCTGTATTATGTTTATTACTAGTTATAATGCGTTGTCGTGCTAGCGGAACCATAGCCGTGCGATACTTGCAGCCCGCACTGTTTTCACCGTTGCACCACTGATGTAACTTTCATTTCCTGATCGGTAAGGGTCATACACATGAGTGTAGAGTTTGAGTAGAGTACAGTTTACGAAGCTGAATCTTCTCAACACATTCACTGAACTGAATTTAAAAGATGTTACGGACGCTGTGTCGGACCGGCGGGGCCCTTCTGCAGGTAAACCACAGCTTTATAATCATATCCGGATCGTTAGCTCGCGCTGAGTTCTTCCCCAGCCGCTGGTGTAGTAGGTGTCATTCAGCGTTCATCGGAGTGTTAATAATCCACGAAATGTCACTCTTCTTCCTGATACAAGTACTGCTGTGTCCGTTTAAAGTTAATAAGAGAGGTACCTTTTTAGCCAGCCTCTGACTGACATGCTAACCATTCATTCTGGGTAGAAATGACTGAAATGACACATGACACACAGTGACTGCACTTTTTACTTGGACGTAACATACACTTTTTTTTAGAAGAAATAGATATATTAATCAGCATCACAAATCAGCAAAAACTAAAATAAGAATCAGTATTATATTTAAGATAAACAATCAGCATACTTTCATTAAATTACTGCTTAATTTATTATTATTTTGGTTTTTGTTGTCATTTATAGGTTGATATTATAACTTAAAACTGTACAATTACGTGGTGTTCATCGGCTCTTTCCATACCAGGGCAAAAAGAAAAAAGGGCCTCAGCTCTTAAAATTGAATAGTGTTCTCCTAATTTTTTCTTTTTAGTTTATTTTCTAAAATTACCAACCTACACACATTCACATTCAAATTGTAGGAGGTTCAATAGTCATTGAAGGCAAAATGTGTGTGATGATACCATTCTGAGGTATGTTTTGTGGTGCTGTGGAGATATCCAGGTTCCATTGTGAGAATGAGCTTCTTTTCTTTTGTAAATTCAATGTATTTTGCTTTCTGAATGTTGATTGATCCAAACATAGCATTGCAAGATGTCAGCTTTGGCTCTTGGAAATTGTTTTGGGGGTATTTTGCACAGTTTTCTGACTACCAATTAGACCAGTTATTAGCCTAATTAAAGTAGTATTATAAAAATAATCGTTAGTTTCAGCATCTGCTCTCAGGGCTATAGATTCAAGTGACTATTTTGATCATTTTTACAGCAAGTTTTTGTTTTTATCTTTCTACAGTGTGATGGAATTTTTTTCTTGACTATGTGTCTCTGCAGCAAACCCAGCGAGCCGCTCCAAGGTTGTGGGTTACACCGGCTCAGCAGCGATGGGCGTCCAGCCTGCCCATGAACACTGTGGTCCTGTTTGTGCCCCAGCAGGAAGCCTGGGTGGTGGAGAGGATGGGTCGCTTCCACCGGATCCTGGAGCCGGTATAATTATCAGAAGATTTCTAATCACATCATTTCACATATTAATGTGGTAAATAAGAACCGAAAGCTCAACAACTCTTTATTTTTCTTCTCTCTTTTAGGGCTTAAACTTCCTCATACCCCTACTTGACCGAATTCGTTATGTGCAGAGTCTCAAAGAAATTGTCATTGATGTACCGGAGCAGTCTGCAGTTTCTCTTGGTGAGAGATCGATAACGTGTCAGATTCCTCATCTGACATGAGTTAATAGACATATAGTATATTTAATAGTGCATCCTGTTCTTACAGATAATGTGACACTGCAGATTGATGGAGTGCTCTACTTAAGGATCCTGGACCCTTTTAAGGTATACTGTTCAGTGGTTGAATAATCGTCTTCTCCCTTATGTTGTGAAAGTGATATAATTTAAATTTTTTGACCAATTGTGTTCCCAGGCCAGTTACGGTGTTGAGGATCCAGAATATGCTGTCACACAGTTGGCACAGACCACCATGCGATCAGAACTGGGCAAACTCACACTGGATAAAGTGTTCAGGGTAAAGAGGAACTATCTCATGTTGTTCTGTAGACTTGTAATGAAAGATTTATTGCGCTTTTCTAATGCTTCAATTGTTTGTATTGTTGTGTTTAAGGAAAGGGAGTCCCTTAATTCCAACATCGTCCACTCCATCAACCAAGCTTCAGACGACTGGGGGATCCGTTGCCTCCGTTATGAAATCAAAGACATACACGTTCCACCTCGTGTCAAAGAGTCCATGCAGATGCAGGTAAGTCACCTCATTCTATAGTCATGCTAACAGAGTTTCCTTCTATGTCAGGTAATTAATGATTATGTAGGTAAAGGGGGGCGGAGTTTGACCTTTATTTGTATTAAAATTCAGCATCTTACTGGTTAGACTCTAGGCATGCTGGAGCGATTGGATTCATTGCAGAAAAAGTTTCACCGCACATTTTTATGCCACTCTGTGTAGGTGGAGGCCGAGCGGAAGAAGAGAGCCACAGTGTTGGAGTCTGAAGGGACGAGGGAGGCAGCCATTAATGTCGCTGAGGGTCGTAAACAAGCGCAGATTCTGGCTTCGGAGGGTCAAAAAGAGGAGCAGATCAATAAAGCAGCTGGTGGGTACAATTTGAGGTGCACTTTTTATTTAGCCACTGTGCTGGAAAGATGATGCAGCAAAAAATCCCCCTGTTGTCCCAAAAGCATTTTAATGCATCATTATAAAAGAGGGGGTCACTTTCCAGACCTTGGGGTTTCTGCTTCTGGTTTTATGTCACTAACAGATTCCTGTTTCCTGCAGGTGAGGCCCAAGCAGTGTTGGCCAAAGCAGAGGCCAAATCTAAGGCCATCCGTATGCTGTCAGATGCTCTGACCGAGCAGGTGAAGAGGAGTTTCTGCCTCTTAATGAGATATCTATGTTTTGTAGTCTTATTAATGAAAGTTAATTTTGGTTATGTTGACTTTGCTTTGTGCAGAATGGAAACGCAGCAGCCTCACTTAGTGTGGCAGAGCAGTACGTGTCTGCGTTCTCAAACCTCGCCAAAGAGTCCAACACCATCCTCCTGCCCTCAAATTCTGGTGACATTAGCGGAATGGTCACTCAGGTATGTACATGTGCATCATTATTTGCGTTTTTGTGGCTTGATTCCTTGCAAATTCTGACAATAATGGTTCTCATCCTGTCTTCCTGCACTCAGGCTATGACCATTTACAGCAGGCTGGCGAAGACGAGTACAAAAGTACCAGAAGTGGTGGTAGAGGAGAAGAGCGAAGACGAATTCAACCAGTCGCCTCAATAGCAGAGGACGGGAACGTGAATGAACTCAAAGCAGTAAAATGTCACAGAACCACAAGGAGCAGTTTTTGTTTCAGTTATCGGGGCTCCAAGGCATCGCTGTGTCACACACCCTCCCACTGACGGGACAGAAGGAACTGCCAACTTTATAAACGTCTGGGATGTTTTGCCTTGGAGTCTTGGGGAAAATTACATATTTTGTAAGAGCATTTACAATCTTTACTGTTTATTCTTTATGTTGGGAAATTAATTGCAGTGACTGTGGCAGGCTGATGAAATAGATAAAGTAAATATATCTGATCAGTGAATGCAGAAATGAGCCCTGGGTGTTTTTCAGTGTATGGTTTATTAGCATACATTAATTATTTTTGGGTAATTTCTTTAACGCATCAGATCTGTTGCATGTGGATTGTATTATTGCATAAACACTAATACAATTGGAAGGTTTTCAGTTCCACTGCTCTAAGTCAAAATTTTACTTTCACATACAGTTGTGCTGATTTTGAGTTTTTTTTTTCTCCTTTTGCAACCTGTTTTCTTGCCCTGTCCCAAATAACTTTTCAGGTTCTGTGGGTTCATTGGTGTTAATGTGTCAACTCATGAGCCACCTGCTTTGATACTGCTTGTTTACAGACATCAGTTCTTCTACGGTCTTCAGCATCATGGGGACCAGAAATTTCACGTTGCTACATGTGATGTCTGACCGGATCCCTCAGAATGGTGGAATGTTCCTAAAGTGTAGCTACTTCACAGTTTGGCCCATGCTAGATTGAATTTAGTAAACTGAAATAATTCAGAGACAATCCCTTATTGATAAGTAGTTGGTATAAAAAGTCAGCCCTCAGAAAAAAAAATGCCCTTTTACTTTTTGTATTTGTATTCACCTCTTATGTGTTATGGCATATATTTATTAAATTGAATGGTTCTCTGCAAGTACAAGCAACTTTATCATTGCATAGGCTTAACTGATGCTTACAGGTTTAAGGAAATGTGTCATTGGAGGCTAACAAAAAGTAAAGAAACTTCTGTATGTTTATGATCTATTGAATGAAGCACTTGTTTGAAAATAGAAAGACGATGGTGTAGGACAACTGGACTTCTTCTGATGTAATGTTTGGAGGAACTTGATTGTTAATGAAGAAAAACTCAGTTGACCTCCATGTTTTGGGTCACTTTTGGTTCATCAATGTTAAATAATCCTAAATAAAATAAACAATACGTTGGTTAACTATGTCTGTGTGTCATTAAATATATTTAACAATTTGACAAAGTTGGAAAGTGTTAAACATGTAGTTAAAGGGTTTTATAGAAACTGCTGTGGAATTTACTGTGGAATTTTTTGGCAGCATATTAATAAAATAGGGCATACCACACCATAACAGGGTTTGGAAAGACTTGACATAGCATGCATTTATTTCACAAATCATATATTTGGATGACATTGCACAGACTCTTCTTGTTTTAGCAACATCACTACCACTACCAGTGGTACTTAATTGGAGATAATGTTTTACTTCACATATTCAGTCTTAAGAGTTTATGCACTACTTTTGTTTTATTTCTAGTGTTGAAAAATTCACAAATAAAAAAAAAACACATATACATGTATCATACCATCATACTCAAAATAACATCTTTGGTTCAGTCTATGCTCCTGTACTGTATATTGTCATGGGCGTTTGAGCCCTCTGCTTTGTCTCGCCGACGCTAAAGCATGAACAGCTTGAGGCGTGTAGTTTTGATGGCATCGTGTTTTATTCCGTTTCAAATAAGTGTACTTACATTAATAGTATTATCAAATACATTTTCGAGGAGCCTTGGCAAAAAACAATTCAGTATTATAAGATGAAAAAAAGATTGTTAAGAAAGCAACTTAGTTTTTCCTGAAATATTTCCCCCGATATTTGAGGTATTTCATGTAAATACTAGGTTTTATTGTTAAAATGTGGCAAACGTTACTCCAGCAAACATTTAAGAGCAAGGTGAGCCTGAGAGTCAAGGCTTAGGGCACAAAACCTTCACGCCCAAAATAACGTTGTTACATAGAAAACCGTCCGCCCCACATTTCCGCCGGGTTGCATGCACGCTGAAGTTCCTAGCTGTCACCACCAGCCATCTAATCTCGTTGTACCGGAGTCCAAATGAAGGTGAGGGTGGTGTCGCGGCGTGCTCTGTTTACCTGAGACACCTGTGCCCTGTGTTTTTAGCACACACATTCACGTGCGCCCTCCGGCCGAGAGAGGACGAAAACCCGACTGCTACAAGGTCAGTGACAAGAGCGAGACAAGCTAGCCGAGGCTAACAGCGTTAACTTATTAACCGTCTCCTCCTCTTAATGTTAGCTTGTTACCTGTCACGTCTGAGCAACGTGTGCGGTGTATTTTGGTTTAAGTGAAACTTGAGGTTTCTGTTATTTACATGTTAGTAGCATTAGCATCTCGTGCAGCATGTGTTGCTTGTAGACAGCTGTTTCTTTGACTTATATTTTTTAAAATCTGTTTGAAACAAGATTTTTACCTGTACTGCTGTCACCTCTGTGTAGAATGAAGAAGCTCCCGGTGCTGTCGCTGCTCCTCTGGATGTGTGCGGTCTATTTTGTGGGCATCTACCTGTTTGTTGGCGGATTCCTGCTGGTTAGACTGGAAGTGAACAGGACCAGCACCTGCGGGGACGTGCTGCAGCCCGGAGAGGAGCCGGTGGACTTCTGCCGCGTCCAGCCGCGTTTCCGCAAGGCTGTCCTTCTCATCATAGACGCCCTAAAGATCGACTTTGCGTGGTTTGACCGGAACAATACAGCACCCAAACCTTATGAGAACAAGCTGCCTGTACTGGAGGAGACAGTCTCATCCAGGCCTTCCCACAGCCGCCTGTATCCCTTCCGTGCTGACCCGCCTACAACCACCATGCAGAGGATCAAGGGCTTCACCACTGGCTCCTTGCCTACCTTTGTGGATGTGGGAAATAACTTTGCATCCAGTGCCATATTAGAGGACAACCTCATCCACCAGTTTGGGCAAGTGGGTGAGTAATTACACAGCTGTATTTATAATGTGCAGTTTACTACAAGATTTAGGATATCTGCATTGCATTATCTGCAGAGCTGAAAAGGAAAACCAGCCTCCACAGTCTTTTACAGACTGCTGGGGTGAAGTAGTTACTTAAACATTGAATGGGTGCTGCTGAGCTGCTGTCTAGCTGTTCTGATCACAGTCCAGTGCTTCAAAGTGTAAACCTGCTGTTAACAGACTATACGGACAGGATTTGGATTTTAAATGAACTGCCAGAGCAGCTTGCAGTCTAAATTCTAAAATATGTGTAAACAAAAAAAAATCATACACCTCTGCTTTACAGTAAGATAATGTATCATGGCAATGTTGCCAGTAAGGCTTGGCGATATTGCCATATATTAATGTCCGGATATACGTAATTTCATATCCATCTCAAAAACATCACTGGACTCCAGCCCTCACTCCCTGACGCCTTTGCAGAGACATGCCTCATTCATGCTTTTATCACCTCCTGCCTGGACTACTGTAACAGAGTCCTAGGCCCTGGCAGCACATCAGCCCCACCCTCATCCACCTTCATTGGTGCCCAATCAAGTCACATATGGGTTTAAAACTCCTCCTCCTCACCTACAAATCCCCACCATACCTCACTGATATCCTCCGCCCCTTTTCCTAGTCTGGAAGGTTGTCTGATGCAGGTCTGCTCTCCAAGCCTAACACCAAATTGCACACTTTTGGAGCTTGTGCTTTCAGTGTTGCAGCCTCCACCCTCTGAATCTCTCTCCAGCCAAAATCCACAATGCTACATCTTTGGACATTTTCAAAAAACTGATATGGCCAAAATCTCCCATTGTGGTATATATCATTTTATATGACAATCACTCATTGTTATTTGGAACTTTCATAGGCTACAAACAGAAACGAGTGCCACACCTTAGACCACACACAAAATAGAAGCTTTTAGCTTCCTGAGAACAATCCTTGTAAGTCTGATATAGCATATTTTCGTATAAATCCTAGCTAAAATAAGATACTGAACATTGATAATGTTTTAGACAATAACAACCAAGAGAGCTTTATGGTCATAAAGACAAGTTTTAGTGTTTTCATAGTTTTTGTGACTAATGAGGACACTTATTTGGTCCAAAGAAATTGATCCAGTAGTGACTGCGCTGCAGCAGCAAAGTGGTCTTCCAAGTCCAGTTTTGAATTTAAACTGAAAATGTGTTGGACACACAGTATGAATAGCATTGTCTGATTTTGTTATTGTGAAATGTTTGTATCCCCTCCCAGGTAAACGTGTGGTGTTCATGGGTGATGACACTTGGGAGAATCTTTTCCCGAAGAAGTTCCACCGCTCTCTGCCTTTCCCTTCTTTCAACGTGAAGGATCTTCACACTGTGGACAACGGGATCCTCCAGCACCTCTACACAACTAGTATGTTTTTACATCTGCCTGTACGTCTGCGCTGCTCTTGTATTGCAGTCACGCTTCACATATTTCCGTCTGTCCCTTGCTGTTGGTTTTGACAGTGGTGGGGGATGACTGGGATGTCCTGGTTGCTCATTTCCTTGGAGTGGATCACTGCGGTCACAGGTTCGGCCCCGACCACCCAGCTATGGCTGACAAGCTTACGCAGATGGATGGAGTCATCAGGTCAGACAGCAGCACAGCTGCCACAAGCTTGTTTTACAGCATTACCCAGGTGCTGCCATAATGCACCTATAGTACTGTATGTCATATCACTTAGCAACACTGTTATGGGAAGATGCTGACCCAGATAGTTATTTGACTGCATTTAATTAATAATTAAACACTTATATCAGGAATTCCGCATCAGAGACATCATGAGTTTTAGTTGAAGGAAATGTAATGAATCTGTTCTTGAAACCTCTCTGACCATATTGATTGTTTTCCTCTAGGTCTGTGATTGACCGCCTGCAGAATGACACCCTGTTGGTGGTGATGGGAGATCACGGGATGACAGATACTGGAGATCATGGCGGGGAAAGTCAGAAGGAGACTGATGCTGCTATCTTCCTCTACAGCCCGTCTCCTTTGTTTCCTGGACCTCCGACACAGGTTTGTACAGAATGACTGATATGTGAAGGAAGGACATGCACAAGAAGATTTTATTTTGTGGTCATTAGTGCAGTGAGGTGAATTCCCTAGCTAGTTCATGCACTTTTAAAGGATAGTTTGGATTTTTTAAACTAAGGTTGGATGAGATTCTATCCACAGTCGGTAGCCCCTTTCAGACTGCGTTTTCGCAAAATATTGGTGTCCATTCACGTTGCATCTGGCATCGCGGAACAAAGTGGGAAGGGATGTTTGTGGTGTGTAACAGAGCAGCACAGCACAGTACAAATTCAAAACAATGATGGCAGAAGAACAGCCTGTTGTGCTGTTTCTCACTGTAGAGATTCTACATACTCAAGTAAAGTTGCTCTGCATTTTGCTGAACATGATTCGATTCCTGACGGACTCAAGTGAGAGGCGTGTGTCTGATGATACGTGACATATTTTACATCTTGCCGACTCCGCTGGTTCACATTTCTCCCACCTCGAACAGTCTCACCAATCCTCTGTTACTACCTCTGAAGGCGTTACAGAGCCGAGATTACTAGGTCTCCTGGCACGTTCAGATTGCAGGTGAAACATTACAGAGGCGTAAATATCGTGGCCATATAAAGTAGCCAAAATACCCCCCGTCCTCAGCAGTACATTGCTTAGCTTCTACAGTAATATTCCTGGCTGCATGCCCAAGCTCCTTAATGTCTTTTATTTCATCAACACATTCAAATCATGATTATCTCGCCAAATCAGCAGAGTGTTTGCTGTATTATGAATATGGACCATCAAACCACTCTGTGCATGATCATTTCTGTTCATGGTTGGCTGTGCAGTTCCCCAAATCTACTAAATTGATGCTGGCAGGTGGTCTCAGTCTTTTCCGGGATAAAATTTGATCTATTCCTAGAAAACTGGGCTTCAGTGACGATTTGTAATATTGCAGTGTAATTGGAGCAATTCATATTAGATAGTAGAAAACCGTGGGTTACACAGAAAATACCACAATTACATGGAAAGAGGAGATTTTTGGAAACACTCAGGAGTCCACTAGTCGCACTTAACTAATTAAACTAAAAAGGTTGCTCAGGAAACAAAATAAATATAGCATATCTTACATGTAGCTTAAGTTGAAGTAGTGTCTTATTTTGTGTGGTGTTTTTTTTTTGTCTGCGTCTGCTATTGTACCATCACAGTAATAGTAGGTAAAATAATTTTACTAATTCCACTGTAGAAGAGACTCTATTCTGTGCAGTTAAGTGAAAAAAATGTTTTAGCATTAGCAATCAAAATGAGTTATATCAGCTAACGGTGAAAGCAGATATTGTGCATCCCTAATTTCTGTGCCATCATCAGTCAGTGGTGCCAATTCCTCATTACACAGAAGATTTTCTAAAATGTCAGCATTGTCCTATCACAGATAAATTATGTAAAATCTAACACAGCAGTCTTTTTTTTTTAATGTCTGTAGAGTGAACCGGACGTGGTGCCCCAGACAGACCTGGTGCCCACCCTGGCTCTGCTGCTGGGAGTTCCCATCCCGTACAGCAGCGTGGGGCAGGTTCTCCTGCCTTTATTCCCTTCACACGAGCAGACAGAGGGTGCAGTTGGACGTCTCAGCCAGCTGGAGGCGCTGTGGATCAATGCAAAACAGGTAGAGGAGCCGAGTG
Organism: Serranus cabrilla; assembly: GCA_903364295.1. Lineage (NCBI taxonomy): Eukaryota > Metazoa > Chordata > Actinopteri > Perciformes > Serranidae > Serranus > Serranus cabrilla. The sequence continues at coordinate 109,798 of CAFUXE010000891.1, read as the reverse complement.
TTTCTTTGTCCCCACAAAGGAAAGACATCAGCTTTGATACTATGGAGCAGTAATTGTGTGTGTGTTCAATTTCACCTCATGTGGCAATTCTGTTTCTGAAGGTCAACCGTTTCCTGGAGACTTACTCCGGCATGGCCAAAGACATCCCACCAGAGAGCCTCTCTCAGCTGAAGGGCGAATTCTCCCGCCTCTCCTCTGAGTACCTCAGCACGGTCAGAGCGGGTCGATCGCCCTCCCCACAGCTGGCCGCCTCACTGCAGGCCTACCTCACCTCTGTCAGAGACACCTGCAGAGCCACCTGGGCGCGCTTCAACCCGCTAAAGATGGCAGCAGGTTTAGCCATCTTGGCATTCGCTTGCTTGACATGCTTCATCCTGTCTGAGCTGTCCCTTGTGCTCATCAGGGAGAACGGTCCTGGACTGAAGGCCCCAGTTGCGGTGGCGCTGCTAGCGGGGGTTTGTGTGGCTGTGGGTCAGGTGCTCACACAGGGCTACGTGGAGGTGGCATGGTGCCTGGCCGCGGCCGCCCTCAGTTCCGAACTGCTCTTTCTCTGGAGAACTCGGCGATCCAGAAGCATTCCTGTGGAAAAGAACGGGTCCAAAACTCCGAAGAGTGCGAGCTGGCTGACCCCTCGCCGCCTCCTCATCCCCCCGCTCTTGGTGCCACTCCTCCGCTGTGCCTCCCTGCTCTCAGACAGCTACGTGATCGCTGAAGGCCGGGCGGTGACCTTTCTGGTGTTCTCCCTGGCTCTCTATATTCCCATCCATCTCAACTGGGATGGCCTGCTCCTACCGCCCAGCCACGACCCCCTAAAGGCTGCAGGGTTCCTGCCCTCTGCGGCCTTACCCCCATCGACTGTGAGGAAAGAAAGCAGCACCCTGCTGGCCTGCTTAGGAGTTCTCGTTGGCAGCCTCTACCTCTCCCTCTCTTTCCACGCCTGTCGGGAAGAACAGGGCTCCTGCCAGCCATCCCCGTTCCTTTCTCCTCTTTCCCGGTTGCAGGACAGCCAGCTGAAAAACCTCCACTACGTGCTCTCCGTCTTCTCCCTGGGCTTGTGGACATATCTGCTGAAACGCTGCCTCCGTCATTATGGCAACCTCAACTCTTCAGGCGGGACGGCGTTCACGGCCCGCTGGGTCCTGCCGCTGCTGTCTGTGTGCCTGGCGTTCCACTGGGCTGTTAGTGCCACTCCGGAGGACAGCTTTAGAAATCTGGCCGAGCTGATCAGCCTGGCCCAGCTGGCCCTCCCCAGGGCCGCCTTCTGTCTCCTGGGACTGGGGCTGTTCCTGATCTGGCTGGATCCTCTCACTGTATTCGTGAAGCCCAGGGCCTCGGCTTCGGCCAGAGGCTCCTCTCTGCCCCCGCCCCGCTACCGAGCGAGCACCGGCATCAGCCCCCAAGCCGAGCTGCACCACCTCATCCCTCAGATCTACCAGCGCATGCGTCGTTCCCTGGACGACGGAGAGCTGAGCGGGGGCAGCGAGGTGGACAGCAGCCCCGCTGTGAAGGCCTACGGACTGGGAACGGTCTACTCTGCTCCTTTGCTGCTGTTTTGCGGCATGCTGGGAGTCGGGCTGCTGCTGCTGCACCCTGAGGGCATGGCTCTGTCTTTCCTCCTGCTGCTGCTGGAAATGGGGGCTCTGTTGCACATTCACGCCTCCTCCACTACCCTCAGTGGCCTGCATGGAACATACTCTGGTGAGCTTCTGAGAATCAAAGATCTATTCTTTTGTGCTCTTTTTTTTTTTTTTAGATTTCACTGTACTCACCCACCTGTCATTGTTTCCCCCAGGTGGCTTTAATGTGCCCTGGACTCCTGTCGTGCTGTGGTCCCTGGCTGCCACTCAGTTCTTCCATGCCACAGGTCACCTTCCCACCTTCCCCTCTATCCAGTGGGGTGCTGCCTTTGTGGGATTCCCTGATGGACACACAGGCACCATACTGCCCGCCTCACTGGTTACCCTCAACACTTTTGCCTCCCACATCTTGTTCGCAGGTAGTTATAAAGAGAGAAGCAGCAACAAATGTGGTGCATAGTGAGTTTATTATGATATAAAACGGGTTTTCAAAAGATCCCATACAAGTTACCAGGGATAATGGATAATTATTTTTTTTTATTTGACCAAGCCTTTTTTTTTTACACTTCCATAGTTTTGATTATGTGAAAGAACAACACAAGATAAATGCATTAAGTTAAGCACACTTGCAGATTTTAAGAGTTATAGATTTGTCACATTATAATGCTAACTATTATAGATTTAAAACTAAACTGGTATATACAAATAACTAAATCTGTTTCTATCAGGATCATTTAAATGAATTATTCTAAAAACAGCCGGTTTTGTTTACAAATGTTAATTTAAAAAGCACACATAAATATACCACGCTCTAAAAGCATAAAGTGCACAGTTCTAGTAACAGTTTGACACCGTTTTGACTGTAAAATTGAAAAATAGTGAATGAATTCCCTCCAAAAATGATGGCGCACTGCTTGGTTAGTACAAATGTTAAGTCTGTATTATTATGAATACATGATTAAAAGCAAGGCTAACACCAACCTGATGTTTACCATAAAATATAAAACAAATTCATAGTAATGTATAGTTGTTAATTAATTCATTGTTATAACAATAAAACACTTCCCAATAATAGATATTATACAGAATTAATCTTAGAAGAAATTAAATGAAACAAAGCAGCTTGGGAACTCATTGCTGAAGATGAAAGTGTGACCTGTGCCGTGCTGATTTGTACTTGTGTCCATGTGTCGCTGTCCACAGTGGGTTGTCCGTTGCTGCTGTTCTGGCCTCTGGTGTGTGAGGTGCGTGGCAGCAGGGGAGGAAGAGCTTGCGGGGAAGAGGGAGAGGACGCTGTGATGGAGATGAGACTGAGAGAAAACCCAGAGCAGTTCAGCTTCGCCCTCCTACAACTGTCAACACGCTACCTCTTCCTCCTCGGAGCACAGGTACGTTCACAGGCCGTCAAGTCAGAGATCTATGACCAGGGACGAAGTGTCATTTTTAACTGATGTCAGTGTATTCTTTGTGTGTATCTTGACCACAAAATGTGAGTGAGTGTCTGTGCGTCTCTTCCCAGGTCTTTGCTTCAGTCTGTGCAGCTGCTATCCTCAGGAGACACCTAATGGTGTGGAAGGTTTTCGCACCCAAGTGAGTGCCTGAATGGATTTTCCAGCTCACACAAACTCACTTACAGTAAAGGCTTTAGAGGCTGTGGACACAGTGTACATTAGTCATGGTCTACTTTCCTGTAGTCGACTGCTGTGAGAGAAACTGCATGTTTACATCTGCCTGTCTTAAAGAGGAAACTTCATATTTTTCAGCCATAGAAAGAACAAAGTTTTCCTAAATGTGCAATATGTAATTTTCCGACTGATCTCTAAGTCAAAACAAAAACAAAAGATGGAGCAATACCACCGGTAAGTTTTTCCTGGTTAGAATTCCTTCAGTGTTCTTTAATCAGGTTATTAACAGAAGCTAAATTATCCACAAAGGTCCCACGCTCTCCAAAACAAACAGACCCGCTGATTAAATCCAGTAAAAACACTGATTAAAGCTGTTTATACCTTAAAAATCAGTGTTTCTCTGACGCTGTTTAGTACGTCTGCAAAGTGGCTGCGAGCCGAGCTGCTGCTAACGTTTGCACAGCTTGTTTCTCTGATAATCCAGATGTTCAGGAGGTTTTTACTGGGACCCGAATTATCCACAGAGGTCTCCAAAACAAACAAACCCACGTGAATTAAACTGTTGAAAAAAACTGAATAGAGAATAGAATAGTGTACAGCACTGTCGCTATTAGTGCAGTGCTCATTCAAGATGATACTTTTTTTTTAAATGACATAACATTTTAAGGTTTGAGAAAGTGTAGCTTTAACTTGAAATTATAAATACTATTTACTTGTGCGTCTACCACCGAGCATTACAGTCTGTTTCCTCCTTCCAGGTTAATGTTCGAGGCCTCAGGGTTCCTGATGAGCAGCGTGTCTCTGCTGATCGGGGTCACATTAGTGCTGCGGGTCGATGTGGCCGTGGGCAGCTGGTTTAAGAAACTTGTCCCTGAAGCATCCAGGTAGCAACGGTGCTGCTGCTGTTTTACTGCAGAAGGCCACAAGAGCACACTGTGCCACAGAGAAAACTAACATGGCGGCGTCACTGTAAAGCTTTTATATGGACCTTTCACAAAAAAAAAAAAA